>JAOBYE010729763.1:0-10037 GCA_025403585.1 Parazoanthus swiftii | reverse complement strand
GCACATCCATGCCGTGGTGAGCAAAGCCAATAAGATGCTGGGATTTATTCGTCGTACTATCACCAGGGATGAGCGACCCCTCCCCACGTTAAAATCTCTGTATGTAGCTCTGGTCCGATCGCACCTTGATTATGCTTCGGAGGTCTGGAGCCCCACATCAAATAACATAATAAAGCGAATTGAAGGAGTACAAAGGCGGGCCACGCGTCTCTTGTTACCTGACCTGCCTTATTGTGAACGACTACAGCGTCTGGATCTTCTGCCCCTGGTCTATAGAAGGGAAATTAAAGAACTGACTACCTTTCACAAAATGATAACTGGGCAGTACGCGACTGCAACTTTCAATCTTACATAGAGTTTTGCTCGGACAAACGCTTTAGATCTTATGCCCAAGGAAAGCTTAAGCCCGCAAAATGCAAAAGTGAATTATTATTTAAAGGATCCTTCTTTAACAGAATTGTGTATCTTTGGAACAATCTACCAGAAAACCCAATGACAACTGGTCACACTTCATTGTCATTTAAATTGCTCTGCGAGAATCATTATAAATTACTGACTTTTAACCCAGAAGGGCCAAATGTTTCATGGAAACGATTTTAAATTTTGTATTGACAATGTATTTTCCTAACGTAATTTTCTTACCAGTGACTTGCATGATCTGTTTGTTTAAATTGTTTGCACTGTAATTTTTTTCTTTCCCGGTGGAATAGCGCAGCATGGTTCTTAATGTTCCTTTCTATTCCTTCCCCACTGCATTTACTTTTCCTTTGTTATTACATATCTTTGTAACAACGTTTTACTTTTTTACTTTTACTTATGTACACATATGCAGTGAAAAAGGATTAAATTAATAAAAAAAATACTTTAACTAAGCTTTAAAACACATCGCCACGATATACTGACACAGTTTTCAAAACAAGTTTAAATTTCCATGCGATTACCTGACTTAAACACATATCCTTGCATTACTCCAGGTAACCGTAGATGATAGAACTGACTGCATGGTTGTGAAGCTCAACAAACATCAAAAGAAATGTACAAAGCTGCTTTGTCTTAGGTTGAACGAACCGTGACAGTACACATTGCTTTGTTCAGTGTGTAAGCCCAAATAATTTTTACTGGTTAGTTGTTTATATGCATTTCAATACTCTTTGTGTTTTGTGCACTGTCAAGGCCAACGAGCAAAAATGATAGAGAACTGAAAAACCAAAAACAAAGAATCTGGCCGAGTTTCATAACCATTTCGCTCTATTGACTATGTATAAACCATTCGATTACTCATACTCCAGTGTACAGTACCAGCCCATTGTCATCGCCTCTTTACCAAAAGCAATTAGGAAATTGCACTGCTCCCTCGCATTTTATTAGTGGTTCTCCGTTCCTTTTTCAACTATATAAATCCACGGTCCATTTTTAGTAGTAGCCAAAGTTATGTTCTTAAACAAGTTTTTAAATTTTGCCGGGTGTGTTTGAACCTCAAGCTTCTCACACTCTTATAAAAAAATGTACACCCACTTTTTATCAAGAACAAATATAATAAGAACATAGTTTGCCTCCCAAATAAGAACAAACTAAAGCTGAATTGAAAAATTCTGCAAGCGTTCAATGTTGAACTGCAGTAGTCCTACAGTACTCAGCTCTCCAATAACGCATCCATGGCATTCAAAATAAGGTGTCTTGCAAAGGGCCCTTCACATTTCTTGTGAAACAGTGCACAATTTAAGCACCTTACCGATTCTTAGGCGAGTTTAACCCCCTCGGGAAAACACAGCCGTTAACAACAAAATAAGAGTATTTTGAGGCTGAAACTGCCAAAAAATAAGAACACTGATTCTGAGCAAAATTTTACTGGTTCTTAATAAAAAAGAGTATGTTACATGCAAAAACGTATTTTGTATTTCTTTTGTAAATATACCGGACAGTGCTGTTACATGAATGTGATATGGGTTTTCATGTGCATGTACGTACTATGACAACTGTTCTATTCACTGATAATTACAACTGATGTCAATCAAGATTAAAATTAAAAACTATAACAACTAAACACATCAGCAGGGTATCCGAAACTGCGAAATTCCAGAAACATAAAAACGGAAAAGAAGAAAGGGGAGTTTGTTTTCAGCAGGCGTCTCATTTGGGTCAAATTATTTATAGTAAATTTACTTTAATAATCCGTGAAATGAAAGCAACGAGTAATTTCATAAACTTTTGGTTTGTTTTATTTTACTTTATTAAGCGTACTAGGCAGTAACACAAACCTTTACCGACCCCCCTCTTCCTAAACGTAAAAGTTAAAGTAGTGAAAAACGATACTTGGCTGCTGGGTTGCATGCTTTTCCCAAAAAAAATTAACGTGTAACGTGGAGGATGTGTCACCATGCACCTTCCTACACGCTTGCGTTTTTCATCGGTTTTTTTATCTTGCTTCAACTCGGCCTTCACGATTTCACAATCCTCGTGATCGCTTTCTGGAACGTTTTCTTGATGTTATTTTACAATATTTGGCTCGTTGAAGCATCCTTTTTGAAATACATGCTGCTGAAATAGATTAATCATTTTGTATTATTTTGTAAAATTACATGCTCCTTAACCCCTCGTTCCCCAACTACGTTTGTGAAAATGATCAAAAGAAAGGACGACCATGCACTCACCGCGGGCTCGCCCTCCTTAACCCCACAGAAAAACTACGACTCTTCATTCCGGTACAGTAAGGCTCAACTCTCAGAACGAAAGATCCCATTGGATCTTCACAACAGAATTAACAATAGCTGACGCGTTCTCACAATAAGTCATTGTATGTTAGTCTACGGATGGTTAGGTTAATCCCAAAGGTTGGCGTTATTTACTATTGTATTTTTATCCAATGGCATCTCTCGTTTTTAGAGTAGAGGGCGACTCTTCCGGTCACAGGGCCATCGCGTTACATTCTTAGATACGACAGTCATTTCTAGCCGTGCAGCCCACTGCAGAAACGCCATGTCTAAACGAATTACTCATTTTCTTGTGTTGATACTTTATTTCCTAGCAGTCAACAACTGAACAATACTAGATACACGTACAACACCGTGTATTAAAGCATTGCCTGCAAGGCTTGCAACATGAACGACAAATTTCTGATGAACTGGGTTCAGTGGATAGAAGAAAGATATTGCCTTTTCCCCATTGTTACGGTTGGTGTAAAAATCTTCAGGGGAGTAACAGATTGAGGCAATTTGGGCAGGGAGGAGGGGGAGAGGGAGAGAGAATAACTTATGCTCCAGTCTCTTTTGTTCCCTTCGTACGGAGAAACAAACTCTGCCATCAATATTAATGTAACACCAAGGAGGAGAAGCAGTAGGTAGCAATTTCACAAAAATATCTCCCAGAGGTTGGGGATGGTATTCTGTTCAAATCTACTGAAACAAAAGTTCCCATCACTGGGATAAGAAATCAAACCACGAGACCAACCACTATGTCAAGTTCTCCAATTGCATATCTTCTAGTCCCTTCCTCTCAGAAAAAATATTTCACACTATCTTTAATGACAAAACGAAAAAGAAAACGTGTCCAATTGTCTCTTCTTCTAATCCCTCCCCTCAGAGAAAATATTTGACACCATAATAGAGCAGTCTCTTGTGGGTCCCTTGCCTGAAAACAATGCTAACAAACAACAGTTTCACGAATATTCTTCATATATATATATCTTGCTTCTCAGCTACAGGGAGACATTTTCTTTATGTAGATGTGACACTTCACATCACTTAGGTAGGGTGTGCAAGAGAACTTTCTGGACTTGTTTTCTTTGTTACTGTGAAAGTTAGGAAGGAGAAAGACCCTCTGGCCCCCTTATTTTTGACCCTGCCAAAATGAACCTGGCTACCAAAACGATCAGAGATGGGTGATTCAAACAATTACAACTATCATTCAAGGTTCCCTAAAAAAAACTTAACTTTGTGCTAATGCTACATTTATTGCCACACAATGTGGGCATTTTCCCAAATCTCTGTACATGAACAAAACTTTAGCAATCACCTCTTGTGTACTGTAATTAAAGTGTGTACCGGGTGATGCAAGTGCAGTCATATAGTGGGTCATAATACCATGTTTGACTTGCAAAATGAATCAGTGTTTGGCTTTGTGCATCACAGAGTAAGAAGAGTTCTAAACAAATACTGAATATAAGCCAAACACATTTCTTGTGTTGACAATACTGAGATCAGTATTGTGCATCATCAAACTGCCCCTCTTCTGAAGCAAAAACTACAGCATCTGATCCCCTGATTGGTTCATTAAAGTTATGAAACACTACTGACTTGTAAGCTGCAGAACCTGTACGTGCCTGGGCAGCTGGGGGATATGAGCATATTAACTGCTGTAACTCATCCACCAGCGTCATTCTAGCATCATCAGCACATTTATGTTTGGTGATGGGATACGGCTGCCAAGACTGCTCAATTTCCTTATCCCAGTCCTCATGATCATCCAATGTACTGCTATCAATGGTGTTTGATCCATTCAATTCATCATCATCGCCATCATCATCATCAAAGGCTTTGGTCTCATTTAATCCAGTGTTAGTTTCCTCAGCATCATCAAAAATGTCACTGTTAAAGGGTAATGGGGGTTGATAGATCACAGGGGGTGGTGATTCTGCTCTTTCATCAACTTCTCTTTCTTCTGGTCCTGTGTTTGGGAGGGTAAAAAATTCAACTGTTGCCACACATAACTGCAAATGTACAAGTTCCAGAAGACTTGCATGTATTCAGACTCCTATTGAAAATATCAGGGTCAGGACCATCCTCTATTTCCCAAAAACAGTTTTTATGTGCAAACTTGTAATTTACGATAGACTCACCATCAACTATTTTTGTTGACTTCACATAACATGATATATTCAAGTTATCACTCATTGTTATGGGACTTTGTACTCTGACACTGTGATACCACTTGTATGACACACTCAAGATTAAAGAAAATAATAAGGACTGAGCTCTGAGGGGGGTTATATCCATGTGGAATACATGTATTAATAGGAGTTTTGGAAGAGAGGGGAAAGACAGAATACAGAGAAGGAAAAAAGTGCAGAGAGGGAGAGTAGAGACGAGCAACTCAAAAACTTCAACAGTAGCTCAAAGTCAATTTTATACCAAATCATTGAAATGACCTGTAGTGTTCTAGGTAGCTGAAAAAATGGAAGGGTGCTGTTATTTATACATCATTAATATTCATGATAACCAGAACATGAGACCACTGACTGAGTAACTTGGGTTCAGAATAATAGCTTATGTTTTCACACAATTTCTTGATTCTGCATAAAAAAAACATCAAAAAGATCAAATGAAAACCTACAACTTCTCTGCACTCTGTTACAATTTTATGTTATAAAAAAGGTTTGTGATGAGAAAATGACACGTATTGCAAGAAAAATGAAAGGGCCCTGAGAAAATCGACAGGGTGCTGGCCTCTCTCATTTTAGCCTAGCTAGAACATTGATGCTCACAAAACTCCACCACAGGGTGGTGAGGTACAGTAGATCTACAGTAAAACCTGTCTGTAAGCACCCAATATATTTTCTTAATCTGCAACACATTCCTATATCTATTTGGTATCTAATATATAATGATCCATAATATATTAGTATATCTCCATCTTTTAGTCTGTGGGTTACTTAATATTAACTCACCAGGTTCATGAAATACAGGTATGCAGGTTTTACCATAGCACATAAAAATAAATATTACCTATTTAGTAAATTTGTTGTTTGGACACTCAAAATACAGACAGGGAAAGTAGATGATAAACTGCAAATTGCAGTGCTCACTTAGATATCTAAGTTATTTTAAGAATGAGGGCCTCATTACGATTCAAAATGGCCCATATATTTGCTTTGGTCTAAAAGAAAGCACTGTTCATTGCATTAAACCAGAAGTTGCAGTGTAGCATTTATTTTCTAGGCTGGTATCTAAGGTACTGATTGCTCCCCTCTTGTTGACAGGCCTGATGTTCATCTATAGACTCTCAGAAACAATTTAAATATGGATATAAGCAAATATACGATACAAGCCTCTGCTTGTAAGTCCCCTTACCTACAGTACTTATAAGACTTTCAGAGAGCTAGTTAACACTTGGAAATAGTATGGACCAGCCTGCTACATTGTAAGCAGGTTTTGTAACCTTTGGATGACTTTTTTAAAAGTGCTTAAAAGGACCTGACACTTGTTGTGTCTTCATATTGACCACTAAATTTCATTAATTTTAATATTTGTTATCATAAGATTGTTTCATCTCCAAGTTGGCCTTGTTGTGTCAAATTTGGAAAACACTACAAATGAGTACAAGCCTGGAACACATAACCCAATTATCTGTTATTACCGTTTCCTTTTTGAATTAAAAGCTTAAAAAATTTTAATTAATGCTCTGTGAAACTCTTACCCCTTTCAACTATTCCCAAGTGACATATCAGAGCAACAGTTGTGCATGATTGGGTAAATAGCAAGACATGAATGCTGGCAAATTTCCAAGATACATGTAGAACATCAAAACTTCATTTTTACATTTGCTAAATTAAGGAACAGGCTATGCAATTTTTCAACTGGAAAACTATATAGTTATCAGAGTTTTCCCAAGGGGCCAGTGACCGGTGATATTCTCAAAATACATGTAAGCCACTTTCTCAATCATGTGCAGAGCAAAGTAATGGTTTTGCTGGTGGTCACAACCCCTGTTTACATCATTCTGTGACGTATTTAAAGTTTCATTTTTTACCTTCTCTCGAAAACAATCGATCTCGCAAATTTCTTTCTTGTTACACCATGTACCATGTTTCCAATACGTGTAGCCCGCTAACTTAAGTGCTACAGTTGCTCTGTGCAAGATTGAGAAAGTGGCTTATAATTGACTTGGTCACGCCGGCTACAAGTTTTCATAGATTGTAGAAGTTACTCTAGTCAAAACTTTCCAGGGGGCATGCCCCAAGATCTCCCTTAAAAAGCTTAAGCCTTTGGTGCTTTTGCTAACCAATCCCCCCCCACACAAACTTTATCTTTGACTCCCCTTACCATGACTCTTTTGGGAGAACCCCGAGTTACGCAGTTGACCTCTTATAGTCAGTAAGGAAAGGCAAGATAAAATAGCTTTGCATGTTAAAATTATTGCTTTTGGCAAGTTTGTAAGTGTGATCTTTGAAAGGTTCAACTTGGATATCAATGAAGAGGTATAAAGAACCAAGGCTTATTCTGGGAAAACAATTTGTTTTTTTAATAAAAAACTTTGTGCTTGCCCTCTCCCAGAAAACCAGCATCCGCTTTGAATGCAGTAAAAAATGCAAGATCAGCACTTGAAGTATTTTTAAAATTGTGTAACAGTTATGTGTACATGCATAAACAGACAATCTGAGCACTGATCAAAAATATTTGAAAATTTGATAAACTTTTGAAAATCAAATGTAGCAGACTGAAAGTCAGGCTCAGTATGCAGCTGCTGTTTGGGGATGAGAATGCGGGCTCACCCTTGAACAGTGGCCGGATACGGAGCCTATAATGTAACTGGAGGTGAGTTTGCACCTTTTTAGGGACCATCCAATCTTTTTGAGTGATGAGTTTATAAATTTAAAATTCACTCCTTTTTTACAAATTTGCCTTGCACATAGGGGTTAACTCCCTGCCTCCATTTGTTCTGTACTACCAGTTGATGTTAAACAATCTCTAATTAATTCAAGTGTATAAATATGATTTTACCTGTATGAGACTTCCATATTGACATGCCTTTCCTTATGGCATTTCGTAAAGCACTCTCATTGAAAAGGACATCCTCTGTCTCATCCTCCTCTGCCTCTTCTTCAGTATTGCTCTCCTTATCAAAATCCTCCAGACAGTCGACGGTCTTCTTCTCCACTGACTCAAAACCCACCTTGTCAGCCCGCATCTTTCCTCTCCAATTGTCTTTCAGGTCTGGATTTCTTTCAGGATATTTCACTTGAGCACCGACAAGTTTTGGGACTTTGCTTGCTTTTAATTTCAAGTGATTACGATCAAGGTCAAGCCGGATCAGTTTCTTGAGTTGTAACAGGACTTTAGGGATTGCATGCAAGTTGTTGTTGAAGAGGTCTAGAGTTTGAAGACCAGTTAACTTTCCAAACGATTCTGGTAACCCAGTCAAGTTATTATTGTCTAGCCTCAAGTCAGTTAACTTTGTCAAATTGCCAAAACTCTCAGGTAGGTGCTGGATGTGATTCTTTGAAAGCTGTAGATACCAAAGTTTTGTAAGATTTCCAAATAAATCTGGAAGAACTTCTAACCGATTCTGTCCAAGATCAAGCCATTCCAGGTTCTCCAAACAAGGAAAGCTTTCTGGAAGTTCAATTAGTTGATTTTCATCCAAATGCAGTTTTGAAATTTTCTTCATCCATCCAAAGCTTTCAGGCAAAGAGCATAACCAGTTACCATTTTGAAAATTTCTTCTTTCTAACTCATTTATGGTACTTCCCAGGTGTAAATTATCCAACACTTGAAGTTCACCTATAGAATCAGGAAGTTCTTTGATTGAATTTCCACCAAGATCTAGGAACTTCAAGGTTTTTCCGCAGCCACAGCCAAAGTTTGGTGGCAAAGGACTTTCAATTAATTGATTATTTGAAAGACCAAGGTGAATTAGACTGTACAAACTCTCAAACCACAAAGGCAGCACCTTCAGTTGATTGTTGTCAGCATACAGAGATTCGAGTGTCGATGCTGAGTCAAATCTTTCAGGCAGGCTAAGTAGTCTGTTATTTGAAACGTCCAGGGACTTTACCTTTGAAAGCTTCGCAAATGAACTTGGGAGTTCTTTTATCTCATTGTGGCTGATATTTAACGTTTCTAGTTGGGTTAAGCTGCCAAAACTTTCAGGCAAAGTGCACAATCTGTTGTCACAAACCTCGAGGACTCTCAGGCTTTTCATCAAACCAAACGACTCTGGCAGTGACCTCAGTTGGTTTTCATCAAGATGCAATTCTGTCATGGAAGTCAGTCCTTCACCAAACTCTCCGTGCCATTTTGTAACTCGGTTTCCAACAAGATTAAGCACTTGCAGATGGTGTAGTCTGGAGAATTCTACTGGCAACACCTCGAGTTCGTTTTCATTCAAAACCAATTTCTTCAACTTTGAAAGGCAACTCATTTCCTTCGGAAGGCTTTTGAGCCGGTTTCCAGTCGCTGAAAACTCATCCAAGTGTCTTAACGAGCCGATATCTTTGGGAACTTCCGAGAGATCGTTATAGTCAACAGTAAATGTCAAAATACAAGCGTTCTTGAGTTCGTCTGAAAATATTTCCGCTGGTAACTCGTCAAGATCGAGCGAAGAAAGCGACAAAGTGTGCGTATTTGAACTCAGGATTTCTTGAACTGCAGAGCGAATATCCTCCATTTTACTTCAGTATGTTTAGGCGCAGAAAAATTTAAGCGTGTTTGTTCTTAGTCTTGATTCTTGACCACACTGATCTTCCACAGGATTGCACGTGCAACATGAATCCGCCATGTTTCTTCAACTCTCTCCAGTCTCTCACTTATCTTTGCCTCGGAGCGCAGCAAACGGGGCAAGAACTGGACTATGTGATGTACCCCCCTAGGGGGTACATTCCTATTTTCATGTCCAGGACAGAGACGCGACCATCCAGGGCCAAAACTACTTAAAATTTGATGCAAATGTGCAGGGTAGGCTTGTCCAGATTGTGCTCGTAAAAACCTAAAAATATGCTCCTCAGAATGCCAAAATAATTGCTAAAATGTAAGCAAAACTCCAAAACGTTGATAGACGGCTTTGTACGCGCGCGGTACCTAAATAAAATTGCAAGGTGATAGCTTCACGTAAACGTTAAAAAGCCTTTATATTTCGTCCTTCTTGATAATTGCTTATATTGGTTAAGATAAATTGCTTGAAATTTGAACAAATTATAAAAAGTTGCAATTGCTTTTTAAAAATTCACTCGCAAACAGTATCGGCCTTTTTTTAGAAAGCTCTTAAGGCAGGCCCGTAGGCAAGGGGGTGCGCAGGGTGCATACGCACCGCAACCCCCCCCCCCC
>JAOBYE010729752.1:0-10037 GCA_025403585.1 Parazoanthus swiftii | reverse complement strand
GAGCGTAATTTGTCACCCATGATATTAAAAGGTAACCAAATGGCAGACTCGTGAAATTAGAAAATAATTTCACTTGCTCGGAAAATTATTAGAATTTTGACAAAACGCGCGTGAAATTATTTCCTAATTTCACTCTTCACCATTTGATTACCCATACTAATTTCATTCGGTACCGGTGTTATAACTGCTGGAGAAATAAGCTGTAAATTAAATTAAATTATAATAACAGCGAACCGCAAAACAACAGATCAGTATACTGGTAGTTAAGTTATTAAAAATCGCGATTTCTTTTGTTGTCACGCGAAATTAACCCTAGTAGAAACGGTAACGAAGGCTATTTTATTTTTCTTGTAAACGCCTGCTGCCTTTGTCCTTAGCGCTCCAATGACAACCCCAAGACTAAGACCAAGGTTACCCGCTTCTCCTTGCAGACAGGTCCGTAGTTATTAGAGTACCTGAAAATGCTGTCGGAGAAGCAACCTCGCCTCTGATTTCTTCTTGAGCAGCATCAGGATTCGGGCCGCAAACAGCTCCTCGTCAAAATGTCCTTCAGTCATCGCAAAATCCTGACTAGCAGATGATCATGGGTCCCTACAACAAATATCTTGTAACAATACAATAAACGCAAGCCTCTCTAAGGGATCAGTCATTAGATTTTTGAGGGGGGGGGGGTGATTTTGTTGGTATAAGGTCTTATTTTCTATTTTACTGAACGCTGCAGGACTGAGTCTTATTTCGTTAAAAACTAAGGGTTTTATGTTAGAACTTAGTTTGACAGGAATTTTCCATTTTTTTTGTTAGCTTCGATGTATTTTCAAATTAACCAGCTTCTCCCCACCCCTCCTGCTCAAAAAACTAATGAATGTTCCCATGGAGTGGCCCCTTAAGAATATCTCCTCGAGCTTAGAAAAATAAGAGCAATAAAACGGTCGAGAATAGACCAATTTAGATATGTTAGAATTCAGCCTGAAACAAAAGACATCAACACGAGGCTCTGGGTAATATCCATACAAGTTCTATATTTTATTCCCCAGAGCCTCGTGTTGATGTCTTTTGTTTCAGGCTGAATTATTGGTCTATTGACTCATCACGACGGGAGCAAGTGGAATGATTGTTTTTTAAATACAGTCGCTTTATTGGTACTATTTATGCGTTGTTGCCCTCTTAAGCAGAGCTATATTTTTACTTTTGCACGAGTTCGAAATGAGCTGATTGTTTCGTAGTAGCGGAACCAATCAGCGAGTTCCATTGTAGTTATCTTGTGAGTGTGAAAAGCTATTTCTAAAAGGTAAAATTCCAAATGGAGTGGAGTGCAAAACACATAAGGTTTTTGACTGGAAAATTTGCAAGGGGGTCATCAACCATAAAACTCCACGTACGTATTTTTTGAGCTGCGTCTAGGGGTTGGGTTTAGCAATATTTAGACGTCAAAACACTTGTTTTCACTTTCCATACCACTGTACATTCTAAAGTTGTACTGGCATATTGTAGCAAACCACTGCCAGATTTTGGTATCAACAACTTTTCATCGTATAAACCGTAATTCTTCCAACGCTAAATTCAGTCCGATGGCAACTTCGCGTGGCCTATTAAATCTAACATTCGTCTGCACCCTGTACGCAGAAAGTTTTGGCTACTTTCTTTCTCTTTTTTTTTACAAAAGCACTTGTTTGCAACAAAAAGAGAACATTAGAAAATATTTGAAAACAATTTGTACCTCAGTCCGGTTTGGCGCCACCTTAATAATTTAAAAAAGTAACCCTCCTTTTGTAAATGTTTTGTAAAAACATCACATCTATTGTCTCTGTAAGTTTGAGGCTAAAACAAGCAGAGAGTTTAGTACCAATTCAATCGGATTAATAGGAAATATCTGCACAAAGTCAATTAACACATTATAAAACATAAATATAGTAGCTGCTGCTGCCAAAATTGTATGATTACAAGTGTCAACTACCTTCTTTTGATTGTCAGTTTCAATGTTCAACTGATTTTACATACGAGATCCGGAGGGAGCGCGCGGTTTAGAGGTTCTTTGATCTAAACCGTATAATAATTCTTTTAAGCACTGTGAAAATAGTTTGAGAGGAAACAAACCTATAATGCATCCTTTTTATGTCGGCAAAGACTAAATTCCGGTAAGAAGAGGCCATGAGGAGACGAAGGAGTTGCTGCTCAATTTGTTATTGTCAATCACTAATTGCCAACTTTTAACAGCGGCGCTTCTCTCAAAGATCGTTGTGTCTTCAAAACAGCAGTTAAGCCTAGTTTTCCTGCCCGACTGCATGAAACAACATGCAACTCTTCCGGGACGTGTATGATTAATTAAGCGTGTTCAGTTAATGATCAAAAACAACTGACGACGCTCTGCTGAAGTTTGAAGCACAGCCACAGGACTCGTTTCTTTGAACTTGATTGAACAAAATTTGCAAGAAAGGCTTTCGAGAGATTTTTTCATGCTTTTAAGAGTTTAAAACTTAAGTGAAGTCAGCACTAACAACTGACAGAAAAACCCAATTCATCTTTCTTCAAAACTCCTTTTCGGGAGTTTCTTATTGAGTTCAAAGGAGTTATGCAAAACAATTTCCTTAACACGGAGGGAAGATACTTGAACTTCGCTCGCTACTGAAGTGTTTTATTGGCAAAGTCTGCCGTGTGGCTCTGCCGTAACTAATATAACTAACAAAAACTTACCTTAGTGATAAACAATCTTGCCTCTTTGGCTTCCCAACATCATGGATGAACAAGGAAAAACTATATTTAATAACAACCTTTCTTTTTCATCTGAAGCAGATGAAATTTCTAACAGTTCTCCGCCTGGTGTGACCGCTGACGTGAGCAAATTAGAATTCATTGTTGAAAACAATGATTGACAGCGAGCGAAAACAGCGAAGTGGCTGCCACCCTGGAGCGCGTGCGCCGCACCTGGCCAAGCAACCCTGGATACCAAATCCCTAAAAGGTCTAAAAATATATCCAAAAATCTCGCAAAAAGTTCTGAAAATCTCCATTTTTCTCTTAAAGTCTCGCAAATAATTCTAAAAATCTCTAAATATCTCGTGAAATTATTAGCAATTAGTCGGTTAACTCAATCAATTCGCCTTTAGACTGGGACTGAGTTCGTAAAACTAGTTAATTAACATTAGCACAAAATGATTCCCCTCAGAAAAAAGAGGGCATCATTGGTAATTAACTTAGTACTAAATTTGAAGTTGTGTAGCTAGATTTTTTTCACAGTGGCAAGCCTTGAAAATGGCAAAAATTAAGGGGGTTTTATGGACTTGAATGAAACATATATACATTGACTGTAATCGGAAAGATTTTTATAAGCTCGTAATTCGGTAAAAATTAACCAGAATTTTTTAAATTTTATAGAATTGCTAATTGGAGTGGTGTGGATAAGTTTTTAATTAGAAACGCGGTCCCGTTCCTCTATTCGTTTCTAAATTGGTCCATTCGACTTCATCCTGAGCCGCTACTTTGTTTTAAAAAATTGTCATTTCTTGCATTCATAACGTTAACGGGAGGCTCATAATGACCTGTGTTGGAACTTTTTCTCATGGGCTAAGCCACTGATCTGATATACCCACGGTCAGCAAAAACATGGTTGAAAAAAATGTCATTTTTAAATATTGTTGTTATTCAAAATTATTTGTTATATTCTTTTCGACACCAGTATGATCTTAAGTGTGAAAATCTCTCTATAATCCAAATCTTAACTTATTGTTTTCTCAAAAAAATCTCATGATTTCTAAAAGGCTCTACTTTCTAAAAATCTTTTTTAAGGTCTAAAAAGGCCAAGAAAACCCGGGTTTTCGTAACTAGACTTTGCGAGTTGAAACAGACATAAAAACTTACATGCCTCTATCTATACCCTTGTACATGTAAAATTTTCGGAAATGTTACTAAAGCTAGTTATCGGTAAAATGTTCCATTTTGATATTGCAATTGTCCATGAAACAACATATCGTGGCCAAAATTTTAATATATACTGCAAATAAGGGACGAACCATTAGTGTGTGTGTGTGTGTAGGGGGGGGTATAAATATAAAGCTTGTTTTAAAGTAAAAACATAGAAAACAAAACAAGAGACATTGTTTACAAAACTTAAATGAGACAACTGCGCTTGGGTCTACTATGGTCAAACCGATAGAGCATTTTAAAAAACCAGGTTAGCTGAACATCAAGGAGCGACCAGAAACTTCAACGGACACTCAAAAATAGCACAACACGCCCAAGGACACGACCATATTACAGATTTCAAGAACGCAAAGATCGTTACAACTGAACACGCGTACCACAAAAGGCTGTTCCTCGAAGCATGGTATTCCATGGGGGACAAAAAACGCGGGAAACGATCACATTTCAATCCCGGCCATATACAGTTGCCTTTGTGTCAGAGACAATGTCAAATAATTGTAATTCTCTCCTATTGAATTTAAAACGAAGTCATCGAGTTTCATTTTTTATTCCATTGAAGAAGACCGAAGTTATCGGCTGAAACGTCTGAAAATTTCAATATCTATATACCTTTAGTCAAAGACAACGTTTTTAAAACGACATTTTATTCCATAGCTACCATGCCTGACTACAATAACCAAAAAAAAATAACAAAACGTAGAAGACAGTTGCTGGATATGGTGTGCTTTGTAAATTGAGAAAAGTGCAGTACAGTCACATAATGTTATTGAACAACAACAGGTGCTCCGTTGCAAGATACGTGGGACAGTAGACCTTGAGGTATTTTACTAGGAATAACCTTTGGCTAAGCTTTAATTAATATCAGCTTATCATTTTATGATAAAAATTGTGGACTCAAAAATTTTCTTCCTCAGTCTTTCAAGCAGCAAAACTGGGGATAATTGCTTTGCGTCAGTAAAACCTGATCAAGCTTTCTCACCATCAGCAGACGTGAAACGGGACTGTTATCCGTTTGCGACTTTGACAATTTTGTGGGAAAGTTAATGTTTAACTTACCAACCGCATATTCACTTAAGGTCATTCCACCCAATTAGAACCTGCACTCAGATTTCGGTAAAGTTTCTCCATTTGTACTTCAATATGTGTAATCCCAAGAAATAAAATAAAAAACGGGGGTCCCCACGCTACTTACAGAGATAAGGGGGGTAAAAATCCGCCCCTTTGTGGCTATATTTTTGTTAAAGAAAGCCATGTGACGTAACTGGACTGCCAACTTCCGGAATACCAAATCAAATGTTCAGAAATTTTGAAACATACGAAAAGGTGAAGTAATTAACACTCCTGGATATTGGCCTAGATGGTTTTTAAATTGTATTTATTGATCACAAAAACACTACAAATTGGCAGTGATGTCTTCCAGAAACTCAAATGACTGGTAGATTTTCAGGAAATAAACTTGTACTTTGTTATAACTGAGTGTGCCTTACAGGGGCCTGGTCTTATATTCATTTTGTGTGGAAGGCCAGGGTACTAAAAACTACCATATCAATGTTGGCGTCTATAGCAACCAACTCCATTTAGTACTTGATGGTACTGAAACGTTTCCATCTGAGAACTTTTGCAAGTATTTCAGAATTTTTGTTTCAGAGAGAGCCTGGGAACTAGTGACTTCACATTCAATGTTAGTATCCATGGCAACCAATTTCGTAACTTGCTGTCACTGCAGAATACCCCACAGAGCGCTCTTTTAGGTGATTTTCTGTTCATACACCTTAGTGTGTTGACTATTCTTCCTGTATCGCAATTTTATCTTTCTCGAGAGAGGTCTGGGTATGAAAACGTCATCATAGTGCGGAAACGAGCGTGGGGACCCATAATTTTTTTCTACCAATTTGTGTTATGACCATACAACTCAATGTTCAGAAAAAATTAGAAAATTCTGAGTGTTAGAAAATACGATAAAATTGAAACGTATTGGCATGAATTTATTGTTTCTCTGCATTTCGTAACCATAGCAACAATTTTGACATGAAAATACTCTGAGACCTTAAACACATTTTTGCATAAACAGCCGAAGCAAATGTTCTACATATCCAGGAGTGTTATTTACTTCACCTTTTCGTATGTTTCCAATTTTCTGAACATTTGATTTGGTGTTCCGGAAGTTGGCAGTCCAGTTACGTCACATGGCTTTCATTGACAAAAACATAGCCCCAAAGGGGTGGATTTGTACCCCCCATATCTCTGTAAGTAGCGTGGGGACCCCCCTTTTTTATTTTATTTCTGGAGATTACATATATTGAAGTACAAATGGAGAAACTTTTACCGAAATCTGAGTGCAGGTTCTATTTGGGTGGAATGACCTTAAAAAAATGAGAAATGCACTTTCTCTGGGTATAAAACTGAAATTTGTGTGCAGCTGTATTTTGAAACGTGTAGTGTTTTATGAAGTTGATATTGTGATGATTTAATCATGTTAATATGAGTTGACGTTAATTTCAAGCACCAATAGGTAAATAACACAACTGAGCAAACGAATGGCACTAGACTTCCCCCGCATAAAACATTTTCTGATGTTTCAAAACAGCACTTATCGTGCACGTGTCAACAGAGTAATTGCCGGTTCGACAACGAGGTGTCAGATTTCAGCGTTTGTGTAAATAAACTTAATTTTGTTAACCGAAAATAGGGAACTGCTCATATATCACTTTATGTTTTTATGAGAATTGTTACTTTTCAGTGGCTTCTCTGTGACTATTTTGAAATGAGAATTGGCGTAGCAAGTATTTATGGTATCAAACGTTTTTTTTATGCTGTAATGCTCAATAGTTATAAGCAATTCGCACTGCTGCTGAGGCTAATTGAACACCTTAAACGTCTTTCAATTCGGACACGTCCGTTCTCATTTACATCGATTGATCGAAAGACTTCAAGCAAGTATAAATGCTCATTGAATATTCTAATATTGGTTAGTTTAGTTCTTCCTCCTGACTGAAAGAAAACGCTCGCATCACTCTTTATAACGTATAAAGTACTTGTTCAAGCTACACTCACATGGCAACTCAACAAGAGCTTGACTTGGTATTTTTTGTGTCGCAACGGTGTAGTATTGGATGAAAGAGAAAAGCAATTCGGTAAGTGCAATTCACGACCAGTTCTAACGTACATCTGTTCTCTAAATCATGATGGTCATTCTAAACATCTTTAAACGCGACGCCTCCCGATAGCGAGTTACGTTCATGGCCGTTGGTTTTCGGTTAGTAATATTCATTGTTTAAAACAGTAAAACTTTAACTGAAGAGAAGAATTTCTTACTTTTTTAAAAGTATAAAACAGCAAAGCAGTAGCCTATACACCCAAGAAAGCCGGAACAAGACATCTGTACATAAATTTGTCGGCATGTACTTAAAAATGTTTTCAAAAGTTTTATCAGTGCATGTCTCAAGTTACTTCGAACATTTTTGTTATGCGAGGACCGAGTTCGCTGCATTTGGGTTTCATATTGTCAAAATAGATATGGTTAAAGATGAAAGTGTGTTTCGTTAAAGAATTACAGCCTTTATTTAATGATGGACAATAAGCATGAAGGATTCATAGTGCTTTTAAAAACCATACCGCAGTAAAAAATAAGCCAAATCGCAAAATTACTGTTCACTGTTGTTAGGCTTTAAAAAGCATGTTTGTAATGACAAGAGCCGGATCGTTTTTATTAGTCATTAATTTAATTTGTTAATTTTTTTTTTTTCATTCTGGTCGACCGCTAGTTTACTAATATATATTTAGTTCTCCGAATTCGCTTGCTTACAAATATGTCTTGAACAAAGTCGAGTTTGGAGAACCTATAAATAGATTTAAATACCCTTGACACTCCGACAACAAAGGCGACATTCTCTTTTTACACAAGCTCCAAACTTTTAATTTGTTTAGATAGAAATTCCTGAGCAACCATCAAAAACGTAAATTGTTTTTGGAAATGAATTGATTGTCGGCTCTGACTCGCTTTCGGTGAGTCAACATTGCAAAAATTGGTGGCAGCTTGATTGAAAAAGTTTCACCTCTCTGCGATGGGTGTTTATCATCTTCTTTGTCCTGATTATCTGTTATAGCGATAAATGTTTTTTAATCCATCTCAGCTCCGTCACAAGCACACTCGATGATATTCAAGGATTTTCAATTTACGGTCACGCGTCCCAAATTTATATTTGTTAGAAACTCGTACGATATTAGGACGACAACTACAGCGGCAGAGAATAACAGTTTTAATTACACAATGAACTACCGTATATATGTTAAAACGCACCGTACAATACACTCTTTTTTATTAATAACAAACTTAATAAGAACATTGAGGCTGAGTTCGCCCAAAAAATAAGAAGAACAAAATAAGAACGAACGGAGGCTGAATAAAAATTTATTCGAAATATTTTTTGAGACATTAAAGGAGAACAGTCCATGGTTGTTTGCTGTATCAGTCGTCGATGATTGTACAGCAAAAACCCGTGTATAAGAACCTAAGTTTTCCAAATTAGGTTAAATAGGTTCTTATATAAATGGTACTTAATTGGAAGCTGGACTATTTAGGTTCTTAAACAGTTTTTATTTTCTATACAAAAATTATGTTTGTTACTTGCGGGCATGGCCTGTTTATTTATATATTGTATACATAAAACCTTCTAAGCTATAAATTCCGCATCTAATCGCCTGGCTAAGCATCATTCAGATCCGTTATGACTAAACTGATAGAGCTTATTTCAGTATTTGACTGAATTTCTCAAAATAAGGACCTGTTTCGAATTCTAGGATAAAACATGCAGGTTCTTATGTATAACAGGTTAAAAATTGTAGGTTCTTGTACGCGGGTTTTTACTGTACAGTCTGTAGACGCACCCATGGCTTTGAAAAATAGTTTGTTTTGCAAAAGGTACTCAGTCAAGTTTCTTGTGAAACAGTGTGCAAAAGCACCTTACTGAATTTTAGAAGAGTTTTAAAACTCTTAAAAATACCCTAAGGAAAATCCACAACTATTAAGGACAAAATGAGAACATTTTGAGGTTGGAGTTGCTGAAAAAGAAGAACACTGAACCTGAGAAAAATTTTTTTTCATGATTCTTAACAAAAATAAAGTCTTTATTAGATTTTCTTCGTGGATATCAAAGCGTTATATCGCCTCTCTAACGTTTAACACTTGTTCAGTCGAGCTTCAATCTTGTTTTATATTCAAGCACTTTTGTATAGATAATGCAGTAACAAAGAATGAATCTTAAATAAAACACGACAAATAATAACAGACAAAAAAAAGAAAACAAACTGACCCATACTCCCAGTAGACGTATTCAGAGCGGCCGTTCCTGTTTTAATGTCGTATAAGGTCGACTCTTAGTGTTAAAAGGCCTTTGATCTGACTACCGGAGTGAGGCTTTGACTTTTTTCATGACCAAATTCGTGACAGTAGTTTCCAAAACAATTGTCGTGTCAAATCTCATCACCGTCCTCTTAAGCTCTTGTTTACTACGAGAACTACTAAAAAACTCATATACCGTAAGCAGTTGTAAAGTGAAAATCGTTAAACTAAAGGTATATAATACTACGTTCAGTGGTAACTCGCGACGGCGCATACCCAAGTCCACTCGCTGTGTTTTGTCGCGCGCGAGTCATCGCTGTGCAAGGTCAACATGATAATGCCTCGTTGAGGTATTTTCTTCAGCACTTGATATGTGCGTGCGACTCACGTGAATGACAAAACGGAACCTCCTTTGTTGATTGAGCTTCGTGGGGCCTGACCTCCATGCTAGCACAAAACCAGTTCAGTTCCTTCATGAAAACGAGATTTGCCTGATATTTCAGATACACTGTACACACTTTTTTTAGCCGAAAATTACACAATAACTCCCCCTGTTATATCATAACCTTTTAAGTTATAGGAACTTTTTTTCCTTGTTGCGAACGTCAAGGCTCGGTAAAACGGCCAAAAATTGAGACTTTTAAAAAGTAAAGTAATGGAAAGAGAAAGAGAAAGAGAGAGAAAGAGAGAGAGAGAGAGAGAGAGAGAGAGAGAGAGAGAATACCCTATACTACGGGGATTACCCCCTCCCCCCTCCATGGCTTAAAGATCTGCGTGTA
>JAOBYE010729741.1:0-10038 GCA_025403585.1 Parazoanthus swiftii | reverse complement strand
TCATAGTTGTATTTTGTAAGATTCTCCAACAAAGCCGACAAAACAAAACAAAACATCTAGAAGACAACCACACACTATCTGAAGCACAACATGGCTTCAGAAAAAAAAAAAAAGCTGCGAAACACAACTGCTTCTGCTTATTGAACAAATGACAAAAACCCTGGACACTGAAGAAAAGACAAGTTGATCTGGTTCGGACAGATTTTTGCAAAGTGTTTGATAAAATGCACATAATCGGCAGCTCCGGCTCACTGAGATGAAGAACTTTGGCATTCGGGGTCCAGTGCTCGAATGGCTTACCTGTTTTATAACCCGGCACATCCAGAGAATGTGTTTGAAGGAGGTAATATAGAGGAAGCGGTCGTTACATCTGGCATTCCCCAAGGAACTAAGCCAGGTCCATTTTTCCCAGTTTTAATAAACGATATTCACGCCAACATACCGTCCCCGTCGCGATTGTTCGCAGACGACTGTATCTTGCACAGAGAAATCATCTCCATCGAGGATTATAATAAACTCCAACGAGACCTCGCATCTCTATGTTAGTGGGAAGTGAAATGCTTTGCCCTGTACATGTCGCCTAAAAGACGCACTTTAAACACCATACATAACATGAAAGGGACTCCATATGAATTGGAAATAGTATCGGCGCACAAGCATTTGGGCGTCAACATTATAGAAAAGCTGACTGCATGAAGTCACAGCATCCAAGTCCAACAGAAACCTTAGTTTGCTGCGCAGGTACCAAGAAGGCTGCTCGACTCGAGTCAAATCAACGGCATACAAAGCCCTCGTTCGCTTCAAGCTGGAATACTGCTGTTCAGAACGGGACCCATACCACAAAACTAATATAGACACCCTAGAACACGTGCATAAAAGAGCAGCGCGCTCCGCCCTAGGTGACTACAATAGAGACAGTAGTGTCATCGCAGTGCTACAATATCTTGGACGGGAAACCCTCGGAAACCACAAAGCCATCACGCCTAACCTTTATGTACCAAAGTGCACACAACCTCGTCGGCATGCAACGTCGCGTATCTCCCTTCACATTCCAGAATATTCGGCCAAGTAAACTCTGTTGCAGATCGTCTTTTTTCCTCGCACTGTTCTTGAGTAAAACTCATTCCCTCTACCTGTCCGCTGTGCTTACTCCCTGAGCTCATTCAAGTCTCAGCTAAACAACATCAACATCACAGCATTATTCAACACTAGCCGTTATCATGACTGTCGCTGATATCCCTGCGCTCTGTGTCCGCTCAGGGAAGTCGCGCAGTATACAATTTAGATGTAGATTTAGATTTAGAGTAATTATAATGAAAGCCTTTGTTTTTGACAAAAGAGTGACAAACATGATTATAAAAGACAACATACAAAAACAACAATAAACAGAACTAAAAAGGTCACCTAATGACTATGAAGTTGTTAAAACATTTATCTGATCATAAAACGGCTTGTACTTATGCGGCCAATATTTCGGTGCCGGTTACGTGGTGAGGTGAAGCCGGGAAAACACTCAAAGCCTTTCTAAGACGCCAGAAAACATAAAGCACTTTGAAATTGCTTATGATTGGATTATGCGGTTGTATGATCTTCTTAAGCTATCGGTTTGATTGTGTTCTGGTGTTGGCGGATCAGTACAGAACTAAAAATTTGTTTAAGCCACGCAAAACCCGAACGCAAGAGGATACAATACAGGAAATTTGGAACTACTCATTTTTAAACTAATCGTGATAGTTCCTTTTCGTCACAACAGCCACAGCGATAGTTTTTATCAATAAAACAGAAGTAAAACTTGTTGCCTTTGTAACTCGAGCCTCTTCATCTTTGTCAGTCAGCAGGTAAAAATCACCTGCTTCGAATAATTGATATCATGGAAAAGAAGAAGAAATTGGGTGTTGGAAATATTTTGATAGATAGTTAAATTGTGTTTTATTTGAGCGTTTTCATGCCAGAAGAAACTTTAGACATTATGTTGATATCATGGCTCATAAATTATTTCATTTTTGGTATCAACAGCAGTTTTTATCTATAAACTTGACCTCTTTATCTTTGACAGTCGGTAAGTAAACCCACTTGCTTCAAAATAGAAATGAATTGTTGGAAATATTTAAAAATCGTTTCCACATTTTAGTTTTCTTCGTTGTCACAGGATCAACATTTCCCCTTTTCGTTACTCTTCCTTACGGATTGATAACTCTGTGCGATTAAATCTTTTTAATTCATGGTATTACTGAAAAAATACGAAACTTGGCTAAAACAATAACCATATTCTTTGATATGGTAATAAAGCAAGAAGAGTTGAAAACTAAGTTCATGAAACATTGTTTTCATTGTATATAAGATGAAAAAGGTAGCGTTGCTTTTTAAAGTAATCGCTCAAAGATTTTCAATAGAATTCGTTCTGGATGAATCTGTTTAAGATGTAAACTAATTCTAAAACTAATCTCAAGTGCGAAGATATTTACGTCCACGTAGAACGAATAAGCACAAAATAGTGTTACACACTTTTTTACTACTTTACGTTGTTTTTAAGTTTCTACCTTTTCAGAAATTCTGTCCTGTTTTTCCGTTTTTGTTTTCTCTTAATCTTGACGTTCACATTATGAGTCAGTGTAGTTATTACCAGAGAAACTGAAGTGTCAACATAACAACGCATTCTGGAATTGCTGAACATTCCATTAGTTGTTGGCATTTTGAGTGAAATGCATTAAAAGAAATATGTACTGTAGATGATTTTGTAAACAGTTTAGTGTGTTCCGGCGTTGTCGCCATAACTCTTGAAGAACAGATTTGTTAAACTTGGATTTAACTATCCATAAACAATTCACGCAAACCTCTTCTGATAAAGCAATATAACAATGCTCGTGCAACCATATCGTAATTGAATATAGAATGACGTAGAACGAGGCGAAAGCAAAGCATTTTTGCTGTTCGCTACAACGTCATCGGTCCACTTTCTGTTCGCGAGTCTACGACTGGAGTGTGTGATGTTCCACAAATCTTTTTTTCGTGTATTTAGCGTTGTCCGCTTTGTTTTAATTTAATATACATAACTATAAAATTTAGCTTCAACTATAGACAAAACTCCGAAAAGATTAAAGCCCACCTTTCCAAAAAGCCAGATAAAAAAGGTTAAAGAATTGATTTTAATACTTAACAATATCAGTTGATATGTACGAAGAAATGTACGACAAATATTCGTTGCGCAACCTGTTAATTCGGTTACTTGGCTAAAACAATAAAACTATTCCTATCACGGACACAATAAACAGACTGGTCAGTTCTGGTTTTAAAAATAACCGTGTGAAACACCATTGTTCTTTTTATGTAAAAAGCGAATTAGTGTTCTCCATTTCATAAAGCTTTCGTGAAAAGGCTTTCAGGAGATTTCGTTTGTTTGCAGCTATTGAAAATGTGAATTGTTTCTAAGAATAAGGACACAGGGCGAAGACCTGCACTTGTGTCAGGCGACGAATGTGCGCGACATCCGAAAGACTCGTTTATTTTGAAAGTCTCGCGGTCTTTTTCAGGAATTGTACACTGTTTTTACATTTCGTTATCCCTTTTTTATTTTCTTTCTTTCGATATCTTTAAGAAAACAGTACGTGAGTCAGCGTTGCTAGAGAAACCCGAAGTGTCAACAAAAACAAAGTACTTGAAATTGCTATTTAGTGTTTTTAAACAATTAAAATTGTTAGAATTTTTGACAAATCCGGTCATTTTTAACCGCCTTTTATACATGGATACGTCGTTTTTATCAAGCTCCCTGCAATTTTGAACGCCTGATGAAGTGGATTTGAAATCGACGAAAATTTATTTTTTAATAAAGAACCAATTTTACGTTGCCAAAGTCCATAAAACTGATTTAACTGTGGCAAGTATCCACGTATTGGATCCGAAATTCTTGCTGCGTTAGCGAAGGACACACCCGTCTAAAATATAAAAAAGAAATCGTGTAACTATTTTTCCGTAGCGGTGTTAGTATTGGGTTTGGATGTATAGAATTCGATCAGAGAAAATATCGAAACATTTCAAAGATTTTCAAGACGTCGGGAAAACATAGCGAGCGTTTTAAAATGGTTCGTGGTCAAATTGTGCAATTAAAATTGCTTTGGTAGTGTACTTCTATTCTATATTATGTAGCTTTTCATTTGCTTCTTTCTGCTCTGGTGTCACTAGAAGCTTTTTTTGACTGGATGTATTGATATGGCTCGTTGTTAGTTCTTTTTCTGATATCAACAGCGGTTTTTGTCTTAAAACTCGACCCCTTTATATTTGACAGTCGGTGAATAAAACCACTTCTTTCAAACTCTTGATAACTTGGAAGAAAAGTAGAAAATAGTTGTTGGGAATATTTAAAAATTCGTTTCAATCGCTTGGTAAAACATTTTCGTATTCTGTTTTGTCATAGGATCCTCAAACCCTCTCGTTATTCTTCGTTACGGATTACCAACTTCAATTACCCAATGTACAATAAATCCTGTTTAATTCAAAGTTATTAAAAAACTCGGAAATTCGGCTAAAACAATAACCATATTCTTATTGACGCAATGAAAATTATTTTGGTTTTGGAATTGTGACAAAAAAGGGAAGAATGGAAAACTAATTATAACCACCATTAATTGTCGTTTTCTTTTGTCCTTACATAAAACGTTCGCGCAAAAGTTTTCGATAGATTTCGTTTTGTTTTAAGCTACTGAAGATGTGAATTGCTTCTAAGAATATGCACAAATGTGAATGATCTATTCGTATTCAACGAGTGTATTCAGCATACAAAACAACAGCTTTTTCTAACTTTCTCATTTTTGTTTCACTACGCTTCCACTTTTTGCAGGAAGAGTTAAATTTATTTCTGTTTTCTGTTTTCTTTCTTTCAATATTTTGAAAACAGTTTTCTCACATGCATGAGTCTTGGTCAGTGTTACCAGAGAAACACAAACTGTCAACAAAAAACAAAGTACGTTTTTCATCAAAGCCGACAAAGTTGACGCACATCATATCTGAGTCTTAACACCTTCGTATAACAGATTTGTTCAATCAATGCCACCCTTTTGTATGTATTTCTTTTTAATCACTGAAAACGTGAATCAACGGACCATTCCAACCTTTCTACATTGAAGCGTTTTAACGGTTTTGTTTACACTCCCTTGTGATTAACTTTCTCAATTTTTTAATAACTTTATCTTTGATGTAAACTGCTTTGAAATTAATTAAATCCTAAGTTTGTTGTGATTTTTCTACTGTCCCCCGCAAAAGCGTCTCTTCTCTCTTTCTGTAACAACGAACAAAGCCAAAGTAGCGTCACACTCCGCGTCACCAGGTAACTCATAGAAATTCGAGGGCGTGAGGGCGTGAGGGCGCAACAATGCGATTTCTGTGGTATAAAACAAGGCATCAGTAACTGGTGCTCGTAAAGCAGCTAGTGTGCAGACCAAGAACGACACGTAGAGGTGAGTTTAAGCGGAGCTATCAGCCATGTTGAAGTATTTTGCAATCAGTTAATCACTATTTGTTTTCTTTCGTTTTAGATTTGTGAAGCTGACCCTGCCGCAATGACCCGTCAATCTCTGAGCTGGCTGGTGTTCATGTGGCTCTATTTCACGTCACAGGGGTTCGCCTTTGCAGCCCGTTTAACGGAGAGCCGATATTTTTTGAAGGACGAGTTTATCAACGATTTCGCGGCTCTCGGTAACTATTTCTTTACATTTATCTTTAAAACCATTTTAGTGCCCTTCTAAGCGAATGAGAATTAATCCTCCGACGGTGTAATTTATCGTGTTGGCTTTGTTTCAAAAAGTAGAGAAACAGTTGTGTTAGTTCCGTGGTTATATTTTTGTCTTTTCTGTTGATTTTGAGCACTTGAGAGTCATGCAAGAGATATCGTTCGATATTGCACTAGTCTTTACTTTAAGAGATGGTTTGATTGCCAAGTTTTTACCAATTCACACTGTCGCTAAACAATGGGCAGCAAAAGAACGCGCCTTCTTTTTCAGTTTTCATACCCAACGTTAAAATGAAAACTTGTGCATAATTAAGATACTGTATTGTTATTCAAAAATTATGTAGTTTAGTAACACAATTAGTTAGCGTTCGACGCTTATTTTTGTAACTTTGTGAGTGCACTGCTTGGAATCCCATCCTCCGGTAGTGAAAAGGAGCCCAATCTTGCGCAAAGGCTCATAATAACACTTAAATTCAGGCGACCATGTTTTTGATTTTGAGAACGCAAAGATAGTGAAAGCTTGCCAGCTTGACAGACGCCTGGTCGTTGATGCGTACCCCTTTCAGGGACACCCTAACAATTGACGAACACCCGCATTTCCCAAGCGTATATAGGAATGTAAAGATACTAAGTTTTGTTCCATCAACTGTTTTATATTGCCGCTTCGACGAAGGGTCAAAAAACGTTTTTGATATAAAAATAGTGTCAAACCCTTTTCAAAGATTTTTGCACAATGCTTGATTGCAACTGAGCAATTTTAACCAAAATGCATGTTACTTTACTTCAGAGTAGATGGCAAAGGTAGTTCAATAATATTTCTCGCGCTTGACAATGATCAGAAATTCCGCAGTTAACTTGAATAAGAGCTAACCCAACCTTGCGGCGAGAAACACACCGTATGAACTAGAGCGTCTTGACCAAACCACTCAATTATCTGGCTTACCAGTTTTAGTTTTCTAAAAACTCTAGCTTAGTATTGTCAAGGGTCACAACTTTGTAAGATGATCTTAATGTATACATATATATACATTCTATCTGTTTGTTGTAATGTGTGTAACATGGTGTATAAATGTTAGTTTGTATCTATTTTATTTATACAGGCCTCCATTTAAACCAAACTAAACAGGTTTAAAAATTATTTTCCAGCACATGTACAGCAACACTTTCGCTTCAAAATTTGAGGTATATAGCTCTTAAAACATATCATAGCCATTCAAATTGGAATCAGCCCTGAATATTTTTGTACTTGCTAGTTAAAATAACTTAAAAAAGTCAGTTTATTTAAGCATGTTTATGCATGAATGCGGCATAAGTCTCCCAGTTCAAAACGATAGTTACAATTGCTAATTTCAATGCGTCTTTGGTAAAGGTAAATTTACCATTTCAACGCCAGCATAGGCCGACATTCTAATTGCATGCCTGAAATGCAAACTTCATCATCATTTGAGTTTCTTGAAACTGAAACTTTCTAGTTAAATATTTTTCAAAGTCAAAATACTGACAGAAACAACGATAAATACCATTTGTTAACAACACTCGTAACTTGTTTACAGGTCTTGTGATTCAGTCCCGCAATTGTAAGCAACTGCATATGCGAACAGTGCACGGTCATCCAAAGCAATACTATTAATACGGCTTCAAAAACATATTCCATTTAATCGGTTTCGGGTTGTGAAAACACATGATAAATGTTAACTCGTAAATTTTGTTCATCGTCAGAAAAAGCATTGGAAGAAAAGTCTCTGGAACGACGACAAGAAGTTCAAACAAAAAGTGAGTTTATCGCTCCCCCTCCCTCCCTCTCTTAGTCCTATATTTGTTGAGATATATAACTATACACCATTTCCTAATTACCATCCACTAACAGAAGGGGCACGGTGCACGGTGTTGAAAGAAGGCTTCCAAAGAAGAGAAAAGTTGGGGGATAAGGGCATTAAAGAGAAAGTGAGGAAGAAGTGGTTAGCGAAAAAGGGAAAGGGGAAGGAGAAGGGAAGGGATAGGGTTTTTTAGAGAAAGAAGAAGGAACGATAGAGAGGAGGGAAGAAGATAAAACAGAGAGAAAGAAGGAGATGGGGGATCAGAGAAAACGATTAAAGGGTTAAAGAGAAGGGATAGGGTAAGGGTTTAGAATAGGCGGTTAGGGTAAATATAAGAGTTAGGATTGGTGTTGGAATTAGGGTGAGGGAGATGACAAGAAAAAGGGTAGACGGAGAGAAAGGTTGGTGTCTGCGTTAAAACTCAGCGGCTTAGATCCGGAGATGAGAGGTGACGCCCAAATCGGAAGAAACACATACAAAAAGAAACACTGATGTAATATGTGAATATTTCCATATCTTTCTCTTTCTCAGGGGGCTTCGGAACAGTATTAATGGGAGCAAGTCTGTCAGTGAGTTTTGCCAGCATTGGGCTGGAGGTGTACCTGACAATCGAGAAGTGTTGCGGAGTATATCCAGAGGCATGTGAAAACGAGAAACAGTTTAAGGCTCTCCAGCCGGTTCTAAATAGAAAAAGTAAAAAAATCGACAGCGAATACTTGGCAGGTGAGTTGAGTGGGCCTTAAATCAGTTACTAAGATATATATATTAGTAGTAGTAGCAGTAGCAGTAGCAGTAGCAGTAGTAGTAGTAGTAGTAGTAGTAGTAGTAGTAGTAATAAATAATAATAATAATAATAACAATAATAATAGTAGTAATTTAAGATATTACTATTATTATTATTATCATTATTGTTATTATTATTATTATTATTTAATTTAAAATGTAATAACTTTATTAACAATCACAGTAAAAATACAAAACATGGATAAGAAGATGCTAAGAAATTACAATCAATCATTAGTTTAAAAAAAAATTTAAGTATAAAAAATTCTTTTCTTAATAAAAAAAAACATTCCATAAAATTTTGAGTTCATAAAATTTGAGTTCGTAAAACTAATTCAATTAAAATCGGGTTCCATAAAACTGCTAATAAAAAGATAGTTATTGGATGCCTCCCTCGGCAGACGCGATATCAAAGTCTACATTCTTGGCATCGCAGGGGACTTTCTCGTTGTTCTTGATCCTCTCAAACAGATGAGGGCAGATCTTAGTAGAGCAAGTGATGTTTTTGCTCTGATCCAGGAGATGGTCTTAGCGTATTGTTCCCCTTTCTTTAGTGCAGTGAGCTCTGCAAAGCGACTGTGATACCTCAAATAAAAATAGTAATAATAATAATAATAATAATAGTATAATAATAATGATCATAATAACAATAATAATCATAATAGCAATAACAAGGTTAGTTAAAAATTCCACGGCATGGCTCTTCTACTGAGATATTACAAGAACTGGAGGTAAAACTACGTAACTTATTGTTACATAATGGCAATAGCTTTTGAGGTAAGTTTTACCAAGGCAGGGGAACTCGATCGAAAAAGAAGACGTGTTTTTGAACTTACAGGGGCGGTAAGGGTTATTTTCGTGATCCGTGAGCGGCCCTTTTTGTTTATCGTGAATCGTGAAATAGAAAAAATATAATTCGTGAACCGTGATTGCTACCATTGCCGTGATTCGTGAATGGCGATATTTGATCAACGTGAATCGTGACGTAAGATCATAAGTTTCGTGAATCGTGATAAATCGCTTGTTTCCTATCCTGCGTGCAGCCGGAACACGACCCCGACACGCAGGCCATTGTCAGCGATTGATTACAGATTAACTGGAACCTAAGAAGATGCTTTGTGCTACCATAGTCAACGGACAGTTTTAGCCTCACAATACCTGTTACTATGCTAGAAACGCTTTACGAGTTTTGATGACACTCTTATAGTATCCGCAATACAGTTCTGGTAAGAGTTTGCAACTGTCTTTTGCATTTTTTGTCCTTTTAATTTTTCGTGAATCGTGAATGCCGAAAATAGTTTCTCGTGAAACGTTAATTCTGATTTTTGAAACTCGTGAATCGTGCCGAGACCCCCCCCCCCCCTTACCGCCCCTGATCTTATGTACTGAACCTCCGAATATAAACCTACGGGCTTGAAACTTTCAAAGTACTTTTCAAAGGGCCTGTATTTGAGTGGGTTTGTATTCCATGGGATTATAATTGGAGGGAATTTTGCGTTTCAAAATTGCTTGGGATTATAAAAGGATGGACCTTAATTGAGTCTCAGAATCTTTAAATTTAAAATGACAGCAGACACACACGTTAAATGGTCAATTAAATTGTCTTCTAAGACTTTGAATTACTGGCAATAATCCAGTTATAATAATAATAATAATAATAATGGTTTATTCAAGCCTCTAGTAGTTGTTTAACTAAATTACAGGCCAGTGCATACA
>JAOBYE010729730.1:0-10039 GCA_025403585.1 Parazoanthus swiftii | reverse complement strand
TATGCAAACTAACTTTGGAAGCTTACCGTGTAAGCGCCCATGCTCGAGTAAGCGCCCACCCCCAAACTTTCGCCAGACTTATTGTACACGGGGGGTGGGCGCTTACTCGGTCAAATACGGTAAATATTATATTAGTAGAGACTTGCAGCTATAAATTATAATTTATACTAGTAGAGACTGGGAGCTATTAATTATTATATTAGTAGAAACTGGGAGCTGTTAGCAGAGATCCACTGGGGGCTACTAGTAGAGACTAGGGACTATTAGTAGAGACTGGGAGCTGTTAATTATTTATATATAAGTAGAAACTGGGGGCTATTAGTAGAGACTCACTGGTGGCTATTAGTAGAGACTAGGGGCTATTAGTAGAGACTGGGGGCTATTGACAGAGACTCACTGGGTTAGACTGTGGGCTACAAATAGATACTATTGCAGTATTAGTATATACTGGGGGCTATTAGTAGAGACTGGGAGCTATTAATATATATATATATATATATATATATTAAACTTCACTAGTTATAGAGCTTACTGAGATTAGGTTTATTTCAGAGGAGCTTTTTTTGAGAATGCTCAAGCTGGGCTTATCAGAGAGTGGAGGCTTGTTTGATAGTAATCATGGCTTATATTTGAGATGTAGAGACTTTAGAGAGTGGAGGCTTAATGCTTGAAAGTGGGGGTTTATTTGAGAGTGGGGGCTCATTTGAGAGTGGGGGCTTGTTTGAGAGTGGGGGCTCATTTGAGAGTGGGGGCTTGTTTGAGAGTGGGGGTTCAGTTGAGAGTGGGGGTGTTTTTGAGAGTGAGAGCTTGTTTGAGAGAACATATATACTACAAAAAAAATTGCTAACGGGGACACTGGTCAGAGATTTGATCCCAAAACTATGAGCAGTACCACGTCTGAGCGCTGAAGAAGTCTTCACTGCCTCCTTAGGGGGGCCAAAGAACCGACCGCGGAAAGACTTGCACTGAGGAAGTCTTTACTGCTTTCTTAGAAGAGCGAAAGAACCGACAAAGAATTACAAACGGAAAGACCTACAATATCAGGAAGTCCTTACTGCTTTCTTAGAAAGCAAAAGAACGGACGGAAAGACTTGAACTAAGGAAGTCTTCACTGCTTTCTTAGAAGGGCCAAAGAACAGACGGAAAGATTTGAACTAAGGAAGTCTTTGAACACTGCTTTCTTACAAGGGCCAAAGAACGGACGGACGACTTGAACTAAGGAAGTCTTCACTGCTTTCTTAGAAGGGCCAAAGAGCGGACGGAAAGACTTGAACTAAGGAAGTCTTTACTGCTTTCTTAGAAAGCCAAAGATTAACCGACGGAAAGATTTGCAATGAGGAAGTCTTCACTGCCTTCTTAGAAAGGCTAAAGAACCGACGGAAAGACTTCAGCACTGAGGAAGTCTTCACTGCTTTCTTAGAAGGGCCAAAGAACAGACGGAAAGACTTAAACTAAGGAAGTCTTCACTGCTTTCTTACAAGGGCCAAAAAACGGACGAAAAGACTTGAACTAAGGAAGTCTTCACTGCTTTCTTAGAAGGGCCAAAGAGCGGACGGAAAGACTTGAACTAAGGAAGTCTTTACTGCTTTCTTAGAAAGCCAAAGATTAACCGACGGAAAGATTTGCAATGAGGAAGTCTTCACTGCTTTCTTAGAAAGGCTAAAGAACCGACGGAAAGACTTCAGCACTAAGGAAGTCTTCACTGCTTTCTTAGAGTTAGAAGGGGCAAGAAGCGACGGAAAGACTTGCAATGAGGAACTCTTTACTGCTTTCTTAACTAAGCAGGGTCAAAGAACAGACGGAAAGACTTTAACTAAGGAAGTCTTTACTGCTTTCTTAGGAAGGCCAAAGAGGCGACAGAAAGATTTGCACTGAGGAAAATTTCACGGCTTTCTTAGAAAGGCAAAAGAACCGACGGAAAGACCTCAGCAATGAGAAAGTCTTCACTGTTTTCTTAGAAAGCCCAAGAACCGACGGAAAGATTTGCACACTGCTTTCTTAGAAAGGCAAAAGAACCGAAGGAAAAACTTCAGCAGTGAGGAACAAAGAACCAGTGGAAAGACGGACCGTGGTGTTGAGTTCAAGTGGAACCATGAACCGATTCATGTTCCTCGCCTCCAACATATACTTTAATTTGATCCCAGTGGTGCCGAGTTCATACCACAGGGAAGGGCTACGGATAGACCTGCTGCTTTTCGTGAATTCTTTCGAAAGGTTCAATGCAAAGTGTGACAAGCATAGAAAAGAACGAAGCATGTTTTGTCTGATGACTTCCTATCGCCTTGACAAACTGTGCGAGAACACAGTTAAGTTTCAAGCAGTTCAACCCTAACAAACCAGCAAAGTATTGGTTACTTTTCAAATCTATATAAATGTGGCATGTTATTCTGTCACCTTCATCGTTGTGTATTATGCAGGAAAACCTGTGGGTGAACGGCCAGGTGAACTCTATGTTCCTGGAACAGGTGGGAGGTATATAGGTATGTGCCGCCCCAAAGGGTATGGTTTGTGAGCCGTTTTGGTCTGAAAACGGGAACAGATTTTGAACATTTTGGTCTGAAATTGGGTATGGTTATCGGGGGAACGTTCACGAAAGCTTATGAACTTATTTTTCTTCCCAGCAACCGGGGCGAATAACTTGTGAGAGAGAAAGGGAAATTGATATAATATATCAATTCCAGCTAAATTTTTCGTACCAATTTATCTTTGTTACGTTGACTTCCGTTCAGCTCTGATGCATATGCTATACTTAATCACGTACTACAAAGCCAGTGTGAAAACGGGTATGTATTTTTGAGGCCAGGTCTGGAAACGGGTGGGGAAACTGGTATTTTTTGGTCTGAAATTGGGTCTGGATTTGGAGATGTGGGCGGCACACCCCCACCAAAATTTCCAAGGAGTGCCCCCGGGCATTTTCCTCCATATGGGTTCAAAGCTGCAGGGTTTAGCCAGTCTCTGTGAGCGAATCATCTCGTACTGACAATTGCTTGTACACCTTGATACCCGTGGCGTGGCGAAGTAGTTGCTGCAACAAAGTATCACCACTAGCGGTACTCTACACGCGGCAACCAAAGATCGGAGGAATCCCAGCAGATATCAAGTCTACCAGAAGTATCAAGTTCGTATAGCGTTTAGTTTTGGATGCAGTAAGAGAGGAAGTCCATCGTATATAGTGACAACCAAACGCTCTGGGCCCGGTTGCACGAAGAGTGGATAACTTTATCCAGCGGAAAAGTCCCTATTCAGTGGATAAAATTTGCTCGTTATCCAATCAAGAACGCACCAATTTTATCCGCTGGATAGTGTTTATCCACTTGATATAGTTACAACCGGGCCCAGATGTGCAAAATTTTTTGTTCTCTCTACAATGCAGCCGTTGTTGCATGGTCGCAACAAAGGTTATTACTTGTGTTATCGCCTCAAATGCTCGCCTTTATTCACTTATCATAGTTATTACATATACTAACATTTAAAAAGTGGACATAGAGCGTTTTCGTTCAATCCCAAGAGACATAAGTAAACAAATAATAGGGCGGCGAGTTTGGTGTAACAAACAATTGGAGGTGATCAGTATTCTATGGTTGAAAGTACACCAACATAGTGGCCATAACGTCACGTGAAAACGCCCTATAAATATTTCTTTGTTCTTCATTTTAAGAGGAATTTGTAAAGAAGCAGCAAAGTTATTGGAATGTTCTGTAATTATATTTCTTAGTTGATACATCATACAAGTATTCTAACTATGGTGCCACTGATACATATCTCAAACTATTTTTAACTACAACTAAACCACCCTGAAGATCGCTGTTTTCATCAGAGCTGAAAAAGAACATAATTGTTACCAGGAAACACTGCTAGCAGACTTTCATCCTATACAGAGCAAGCCAATCAGATTTAACTGAGAGAGGGAAAAGCGGGACATCTGTATCGTGTGGAATGACTGTGAGAATGGTAATTGTACGAATCGATCATTTCGAAACCCCGGGCAATCCCGGGCATTGGACAAAACCCTTTTGCCCGTTGACGTTACCACGTGCCCGGGGGATCGGCAATTTGAACCAAAGGGAGGGGGCCGGGCAGTTGAACAAACAACGAAATTATTGTAGATTCGTTTTCGTATGAGAGATAATTTTACAACTTTAGAAATGTATATCATGGTTTTGTTTACATAAAATTGTTAAGTGAAAAATGGCATTTTAGTCCATGACATACAGTATAATTTAGTGAGCTGTGTTTTATATTTAATAGAGGTATTCAGTTCCACTTTGATTGCTAAACGAAAACTGTCTTATGATTGAAAGGAACAACAGTTGAATTAAATGAAAAAATCAGCACAAACTCATTTTCTTGTCCCGGGGGCGGGGACGTTTGAACACAAAATCCTTCTACATGGCCGGGTATTTGACCAGTAATCTTGTCCCGTGGGCGGAGAGTTTGACCAACAACGATTTTAAAAATTCAAATGTCCGAGGATGGCCTGAAGGGGGGGGGATGCTGAAGTTTCGAGTTGATCGATACATAAGTTTCATTCGGGTGTGTTTTGCAATGAGCTAAGGCTTTGTTTTATGTGCAAAGGACTCTCTCCTTCATGGGCACTTCTAAGCGGTTTCGGCTGCGCCGTGTTTCGGTTTGTCGGGGTTAATTTAGCTTTACCCTTTCCTGGCTAAGATTCATACTCTAACTGACTCTAAGCTGTTTATTGATTGATAGATTGTAAAACATTTTAATAAAAAGGTGAGTGCAAACACTGGTATCGTCACTACCATACAGATTTTACAGAAATAATGGTTCTGCTCACACTAAGACATATAACTGTAGTCAAACGTTAGTCACGAAAACTAAACGATATAGCTAGGATACTGCAGTCATCCACTGTACTGTGCAAAAACAATGAGTAAAATTAGTCCCTAAATATATTTATCAATAAGTACAACTTCCGTGTGGTAACACTATTCAAACAGTGTAGGTTTCGATTGTTAACTAAGTTAAATATCATAATGCAAGCAAATGCAACCTTGTTATGAATTAATACTGTTTTTTATCAGTTCTATAATTACACTGGTTTATATATTGGTAGCTGTTAGAACATTGTTTGTTTATAAACTGTTTTCAGATTTGTTTGTTTTTAATACCAGATGAGTAATTTATACTGCGGATTTCATGTCGGAAGGACTTTTGTCCGCTAGTGTTTATTAATGAACGCTAAATGAGTGATCATATACCAACGCTTTTATTTCACAAGGACCATTTTCCGGTTAGATTAAGTTTCGATCACGTCCACTTGTTTGTTTGTTTTTATTTTATACATGTTGTTGTAATAAGGTAGGAAGTTTACACAGATCTATGTTTATTTAAAAAATAACGTTTTCATAACAAATTTGTTTTTATCATACACTAAAAGTCTAGATTTGAAAAACTGTTTCCATTTTTTGCGTTCGAAAGCAAGCAAAATATTTTGGGTTGATCAAAAAGGCTTAATATGGAATGTTTGTTTATTGCCACAACAATTTGTTCTGCCTACCCAAGTCAAGACCAATCATCTTAGCAGCTAGCTCGAACTCAGCCAGTCCCCAAAGGCTAAACCACCTATTTATCAGTATTCAAAACTATGTAACAACATTGACTTAAATGAACTTTACTGAATAAGCTGATTAAGAAAACTAAAACTGAGTTGAATGATGGACATTGCACCTTTAACTTTTAACCTTTATAGCACCAATAGTTTGTTATTTGTATTAGAAGAGGATTATAACAAGAGCTAGAAAAGCTAAGTACAATCGGTTAACCCCGAGAATGGAGAATTGAATAGACTTCCTTAGATATTGATATTCATACAAATATTCGACTCATTTTGAACACAGGAAATAGCTTCATTATTGGGTAGATCAGTATAAATGGTGGTGATCCGTTTGTAAACTTCAAACTGAAAAGACCTCACGTGCATGGGCACAAAGTTGCAAGTGCACTCTGACAGTCACAGTGCTAACACCAAACAAACTTTCATAATGGAAATACCAAAGCCTGTGTTATACACCTTTGCCATTATTGGAGCGATTGCAGTTTTAAACTACGTCTTGAAACGGCTCTATTATGTTTTACATTGGGTCCGCGCATTCGTTCTTCCCATGTTCTTCAAAACCAATTTGCGGAAGAGATACGGCAGCTGGGCTGTTGTCACGGGTTGTACGGATGGCATTGGGAGAGAATATGCCAGACAGCTAGCGAGAAAAGGATTGAATGTAGTTTTGATAAGCAGATCAAAAGAAAAATTGGAGGCGCTGGCTGAAGAAGTCATAACCGAGTTCGGGGTGAAAACCGAGGTAGTAGTAATGGATTTCACTGGAGGGTTGACAATATATCAGGGACTGAAAAAAAAATTGAAGGAACTGGAAATTGGAATTTTGGTGAACAATGTAGGCACACTACAACCGATGGAATTCTTCCTTGATACCGAGCCAGACATGTTCCGTGAGATTCTAAACGTCAACTGTCTGTCTGTCTTGATGATGACACATATCATTCTCCCAGGAATGGTTTCCAGGAAAAAGGGCGCAGTTGTGAACATTTCATCATTCGCAGGACAGACTCCAGTGCCATTTATCCAGGTTTATTCAGCCACAAAGGCGTTTATCGACTTCTTCTCAAGCTGCCTTCGCCAAGAATATGGTAATAAGGGTGTGGAGATTCAATGTGTCATGCCGTTGTATGTTTCCACAAAAATGAGTTGTGTTTCTCCTACTATCAGTACACCAAGCCCAGAGACATTTGTGCGACAGGCTCTAGGTGTACTAGGTGTCCATTCTAGAACACCAGGCTACTGGGCGCACGCTTTGCAGTCATATCTGCTTAAATCACTTCCTACGTGGTTAAGGAAACAGATGCTAGTAAAAGGTTTAAGAGCCGTCCGCGCACAAAAGATGGCAAAAGCATCAGGAGAAGAATAAAGAACCAAAAAATATACCTCCAGCAAGAAAATGATGTTGCCCTTAAACTTATAGACTCCGCACCCCTCCCACTGCTTGGATCCAGTTCTTAGTCCATCTGTGGGTCCCTTTAGTCAGGCACATGGGATATCTTTTTATGGGATTGATTGCGGGGCATGTAGGAGGTGGGCTGGTCATTTTAAAAATGAAGGTGGGAGAAGGTATTCAATTATTTTAGAATCTCGGAAGCGGGCTCTATTATTTGTTGCTGTTGTGGTATGAATATATTATGGAAAGCTCAATCTTATTATAGGTTTTCATCAATGCCTTATTTGCATCTTGAGACTGTTAGTAGAGATAACTACAAGAGATGACGTAAACACTTGTGTCCAAGTGAAGCCAATATATCAGGTTGTTTCAACCGTTTAACGGATTAAGCTGAAAAACGTTCAAAATTAAACGAAACATCGGTCATTCCTATCGTGTTATGTCGTGAATCCCAAACGAGCCATTTTGTGTGGTTTGACACAGTTTAAAAGCCCATTGAAAAGAGTCTTTATCCACCCCCAGATGAAAAAATATACATTGTCTAACTTCCGCTCTGTAACGCGCCTCTGTGTTTTTAAAAGTTAGATTAGATTGTTGATCACGTTTTAGTGGATAAAACAAACAAACAAGCAAACCCTAAACTTGAATTAGTCAGAAGTTCCAGAAGAGACGCATAGGATAAACAAAACAGTTAAAACTTTCGTAGCCTTGCGCTGCTTACTGGATTATCACAAAAGACAATCTCGTGTATATCAAAACGTTCGACTTGTACCTGATCGCATACCGTAAGGGAACAATGTCTTTCGGTCGTGATCAACAGCGCTATTGCGATCTAATTAACGTATTAAGACCGGGAAGGGTATGGCAGACCGGAATCAGTAAAGACTACGTCAGTTAGATAAGCAAACAGTTTCCCTTGGGAAAGGATAAACGAAGATGATGAAACTTCCTCACTTTATCGACCCCCGAATGAAAATATTTACATTATCTAATTCAGATAGTCTTTACTAGTTAAAAATTCCGATCTGTCATGTCCTTCCGGGTGAAACGCGTCATTCAGATCATGACATAAATGTTGGTCACTTTTTTTTAAAAAAAAATTGTTTCAACAGTACTTAAATCAGTTTTAAAATTTCCTAAGTTGACCTTCCTTATTTTAGTTATATCTTTATTAGCCGTACCGACAATTATAAGTTAGGAAATATATGGTAATTAGTTTTTTGTAAAAAACAACTCCTTGATTATCAACCATCAGCTTAAATACGACTCAAGCTTCAATTAACGTCAAATGCATTCAGCCGCTCTACACAGTTTTGGAACATATTATTATTGGTAACCAGGAGAAGTGAAAATTTGAATAGACTTCCGCGGCGTTAGATATTGCACTAGACTTTACCAATTGTTTAATATTCACAAACACTTGACTTGTTTTTAACAAAGGAAATATTTTTATCATAAATAGATACATAGTTGCGATTCATTTGTAAACTTTAGCGTCGCTTTCACAGACACAAAAATACCAGCGCCTTGTGAGCGTATTCTTAACAATTACGGTATGATCCCGAGTAGATATATTTTCAGGCATTGCAGCACTAACAAAGCTACTGTTCATCCCAAAGTATAAATTTGTACCAGGGTCAGGATCCGCATTTCCCCTAAAACACTAGACATTTTTAACACTTCCACTGCATGGTCAATTCCGACCCCAAAAATGCGGCGAATTTCCCTCGACCACTATAAACTATACCGGGAGTATCTGCATCCGCCACCCCTACCTCTACTATCCACCCGTCTCCCCCACCCCCCTTTCTGTCCCCGGGCAGCCAATATCTCACCGTTAACTATTCATATAAACATTCGAACCATTTTAAACACAGGAAATAGCTTATCATTAGTGGCCATTCGTTATAGATATATTGGTTGTATAGATTCATTTGTAAACTTCAACTTGACTTAAACGTCGCTTGCAAAGACACAGATTCTATAGCGTGATCCGTGTTCAGTTGAAGAAAAAAGAAACCAAGCCAATTCTAAAATGGAAGTACCGAAGTCCGTACTGCACACCTTTGCAGTTATTGGAGCGATTGCAGTCTCATTCTACCTATTAAAACATCTCTATTATGTTTTACAAGGAGTTCGGGCATTCGTTCTTCCCATCTTTTTCAAAACCAATTTGCGGAAAAGATACGGCAGCTGGGCTGTTGTCACGGGATGTACGGATGGCATTGGGAGAGAATATGCCAGACAACTAGCGAGAAAAGGACTGAATGTAGTTTTGATTAGCAGATCAAAAGATAAGCTGGAGGCACTTTCTGAACAAATCATAACCGAATTCGGAGTGAAAACCAAGGTTGTTGTAATGGATTTCACTGGAGGATTAACAGTCTATCAGGGACTTAAAGAGGAGTTGAAGGAACTGGAAATTGGAATTTTGGTGAACAATGTAGGCAATGTACCACCAATAGAATTCTTCCTGGATATCGAGCCAGACATGTTCCGTGAGACTCTGAATATCAACTGTCTGTCTGTCATGATGATGACACACATCATTCTCCCAGGAATGGTTTCAAGGAAGAAGGGCGCAGTTGTGAACATTTCGTCATTTTCAGGGCAAACTCAAGTGCCATTATTCCAGGTTTATTCAGCAACAAAATCGTTCGTCGATCTTTTTTCAGGCTGCCTTCGCCAAGAATATGCTGATAAAGGCGTGGACGTGCAATGTGTTATGCCACTGTTTGTTTCCACAAAAATGAGTGGTATTTCTCCCTCCATCAGTACACCAAGCCCAGAGACATTTGTGCGGCAGGCTCTAGGTGTACTGGGTGTCCACTGTAGAACACAAGGCTACTGGGCGCACGCCGTTCAGTCATATTTGCTTACAGCCCTTCCCAAGTGGTTGGAGACATGGGTGCTAAAAAGAGTCGTCAGAACGATCCTGCACAAACAAAAGATTACTAAAGCTACAGGAGAAGAATTAGGAACCAAACAATTTACCTCCCAGAAATATATGATTTGAAGGAGAGGCTGGAATGGGGGGGGGGGGGGATGGTTAAAAATTTTTTACAAAA
>JAOBYE010729719.1:0-10039 GCA_025403585.1 Parazoanthus swiftii | reverse complement strand
GAGGGGCCGGGGAGGGGATGGCGGGGGGTGGGGGGGGCCGTCAGCCGTAACAAATCCACTTTCCGACGGCTCCTTGCGAATTGAAAGTGAGAAACAGACGAGCTCGTCGGAACCTTTGCCATTTTGAACCGGCAATGCTAACATAGTGGGATGAAAACATACACAGCACAAACTAGCTGGAAGCGGAAACTAGCATGTGTACAAAATACTTCTGCCCTCTTGGGCTGCCTGTGATCAGTCTTGCATATACGGTTGAGTCCCCACACAGTAGTCTAGTCACAGTAGGTGCTGGTCTCCAACTGGGCAATATGATCTGCGCATCTCTCGTACAATAATTATTGATGCGCTGTTAACTTCGAAACAATAGTGGCTGGGTGTATTTCCCTTCAGTAGTTATCGCTTGTTATCTGCCTCCAGCTTACTAGTCTTGGCCGCCATTTTGTGAGTTCTCAAATATTGATATATATAAAGTTGCCGTTCGGGCCGGGAAATTGCAGTAAGGATTCTCCTTCGAAGGCGTGAGTATGCGCTGCACGCTGGGTCGGACCCATTCCTGCGCATCTTGTTTCATTTTCGCGCTGGATCAAACGCTGCACGTACGCTTTAGATTAGTTGTGGTTGTGTACCTGTATGTATTCAACTTATTTACCTGTATGTAAGACAGGATTTTGAGGGAAACAATTTTCACAAAATTGATTGAAAGAATAAGTAAGTGCTTTCATCTTAATAATAATTACGTTGTGTTCAGTCGTAACCACGTGGAATGTGGATGACAACTGGAGGCGATCGTGAGTGCATGTATTTTCGATGCAGATCAGCCCTTTTATTTTTCTTTTTAAAGTGAACTTTCACCTTGGATCAAGTATAACTGAAACAATCATGTCCACCGTTGAACGCACTGCAGTATTTCTGAAACCAGTTACCACATAGGCTTCAGAGCAACTTTGAAGTGGGGGGAGGATGGGGGGCTGTGTAGTGACAAGTTGGGGGAGCAATAAACGCTTTTTCTCAGTAAATTATGATAAATTTAAAAAAGTTAAGGGGGGGGAGAGCAATTACTCCTCCAGATCTGTGGCCCATGTGTCCAGTTCACTGATGTCTGATCAATGCTATAATTATATTAATTTTTAAATATTGTCAGGGGGCTATCAAAAGTTGATATGTTTTCTTTGGTAGGGTTTAGTTTGATGGCAGAACTGGAAGATGTTGCTGCAGCAAGTAAAAAATTGCATCTAATCAAAAAGATTGGCACACATAATGGTACTTTCCATTGTGACGAGGTGTTGGCTTGTTACTTGCTAAAGTGCTTGCCGGAGTTTAAGCATGCTGAAGTAACAAGGACTCGGGATCCAAAGCAGCTTGAGACATGTGATGTTGTGGTGGATGTTGGAGGTGTCTATGATCCCTTCAAACATCGTTACGATCATCATCAGAGGTACAGTAGGATTAGGCGAGGGGTGGGTAAGGGATTAAGAAGTCCAGCTTTCAAATTGATGCATTGGACAATACGAATGAAGTTGTAAGTCAGCTTCCCCCTCCCCCATAAAAAAACATACATCAAAACCATTCCTAAAATACTACCTGGAACAAGTTAGAAAAGATATGATTTTAAAAATCTATTTCAAGAGGATTATGTAATCAAAAAAACACCAATGAAATGGACCATTTCCGAATTAAGCTCAACTGCTGACAAACAAAAGCATCGAGTCGAGGCCAAGTGCTCAAAAATACAACTAATGTATGAAAAGTGAGCACCTAGCCTCAACTTGAAGGTTTTGTTTCTGAGTTTTCAGTGGAGCGAAATTCAGAAATGGGCTATTGTCAGTCCAAAACATTTCTTCGCACCTCTAGAGGTGTCTGTCATTTTTTTTATTGAAGAACTGCCTGATAAAAATTAATTTAGTGACTTACCCTCACTTTCTAAGGAAGAACCTGGTTTGAAGCAAATACACTGTATGACAAAGAGCTGCTCAATTAATTTTAATAACTTCATGCAAATACAGTAGAGTTATTGACAATAATAATTATCGGTTTAATCAGGTTTGTTCCAATTAATGAGTTATTGCAGAAGACAATGTTTCTGAGTTTGACATTCAGAATATATAATTTTACAGTGTTGTTCATTTTCAAATAAGTTTCCCTTGGGAAATAATATTTGAGGAATAAAAGCTCTCTGGAAGCATAATATTAAAGTGACCAAAATAATTTATATAATATTTATTTTTAAAATTTGTCCAGAGTGTAATAGGACCATGGAAAACCAACCCCACATAAAAAAAATATAGCTGACCCAGCCCTGAAAAAAAAATAACCAATTCTATTAAAAGACTCTAGAGTTGCCATGATTAAAATGTTACGGTGAGGCATACATGTACATGTAATGTTGCTGCACTGGCATTTAGGGCAGATAATATTATTTACCAATTGACAGCAATTAATTGCTCGTTTGTGCAAACCTACAACTTGAAAGAGGACTTAGGGGTAAATGACAGAGCACAGTGCCCTCTTGTTTTGGCCAAACTAGAACCATCTTGTTTTGGCCTAGCTAGAACACTTTTAAATATCTGATACAGTTTGCCTTATATGGAAGTCATCTGCAGTATCAATTCTTGTTGTAACTCAGCTTTGTTGTTTTGTTTCTTCCATCCAGGTCTTTTAAGGAAACACTGCAGACTCTCCAAAACAGCAAGCCATTCACCATCAAACTTAGCAGTGCAGGACTTGTTTATTTTCATTTTGGGCGAAAAATTATTGCACAGACTTTGGGAATAAAGGAGGAGGATGATTTAACTGAAAAGATGTTTGATAAAATTTATGAGAATTTTATCCAAGAAATTGACGCTATTGACAATGGGATAAATCAAACGGATGAAGAACCAAGGTACTGGATGTTTTTGAGGCCTATGTAAAGTTAGAAAAGGCCTAAGGGAATTACACATTTTCAATTGACTTTTACATGGAGGTCCACCCAGATCAGAGGCTAAACCTCTAATGCCCTTTAATACTGTTCCACATTTGGCCAAAATTGTACCCTTAAATATCAACCCTCAGGTCAGGAGGGTATTCAACCTACTGTAAGTTCAACTAGGGGGGGGGGGTTCTGCCCAGACTCTCAAACCCTGACCTTAATAATGAGAAAAGTTCTTGAAAAATCATACTCGGTTTGATAATTTCTTAAGCTTTAATTTCACACATTTATTTGCTAAAACATTTAATTTCTAAACAGTATTTAACCAGTATGATAAACTTTTGAATATTCAAGAATGCCATCCATGTTTATGATCACAATTTAAGGCAAAAAAGTATACCCTGAAGGGTGACACAACCCCACAAAATATAATTATGTATAAAATATAGCTTTCACAAGGGAGTGAGAGTACCCCCTAGGAAATAAACCTACCCCCAAAAAAATAACTGTACCCCTTTTCATACAGCACCAATAATAAATTGTACATGTACATGTATGTCGCATGTGTTAATCACATGCAGTAGAAAAAAAGAGGATATAATAATGGCCAATCAGGTATCTGTCTTATCAGTAAGTAATCTCTTTCATAGTAACAATAATTTATAATAATGATATTTTTTTTGTTATTGCCTTCTTTATTATTGCCTTTCAGGTACCAGATAACAACCAATCTTAGTTCTCGAGTATCAAGTTTGAATCCAACTTGGAATGATCCAAAACCTGACCCTCAGGTGAGCCAAAACAAACCACGAAACCAGTAGTTTGCTGTATTCATTTGTCAGTTGTAATTACTTGTCGACTGTTTGTCTGGTCATGAGCTGGGTGAAAGTTTATATAGCTGGACTGAGACCTGTGGGTAACTGTCATGTGCAAAACATCACAGCTAGTGAAGCCAGAGGATGATGAAACAAAGACTTACTACAACAACTATTATTTTGTAAGGGAAATGACACAACTATAAAATTTTTAAGCTCTTCCTCTGCTCTGATTCAGGGCCAGTTTGAAGAAGCCATGAAGTTAGTTGGAAAAGAGTTTATGAACAAACTTGAATATTATCGAGACAGTTGGCTGCCTGCAAGGAGCTTAGTAGAGAGGGCAATATCAGAAAGATACCAGGTAAAGTTTACATGTCCACATAATTATAAAAAAATGTGGTACTGATGTCTGATGTATTTGTATAGTATTCTGAAAGACTCTGATAATGAAAAATAATACTGTCTTTCTGTTATAATAGTATTTAGTAACAAAATTATTGCCTGTTTTAATAGCTGCTCAAGTGTCTGATATTGTCTGCAGTATCTTAATAAAATTTCCATCTTAATTTACAATGGTTCCATTACAGTAAAATGACTGAAGTTTGGCAGTGACCAGCTCTGATTCCAATTTGGTTTCATCTCCATCAAGGTGACTCTTGAAAGGGTCTGCAGGCCACTATTTGAAAATAACTCTTAACTAATTTCTTGCACATTCATTTTAAAGGTATAGTGGGTAAATGTCAACAATCTGCACCACGACTTACTCCAGATGTTGTGTCAGCTGACTGTTGCTTCACTGACAGTTGGCTGACAGTTCGGGCTGACTTTCACCAACAAAACTGTCAGCTGACAGATGGCTGACAGGGTATCTGGAGTACATTAAGTTGCAGATTCTTGGTCAACCTTAACCGGTAAAGTGTACCACTTAAAACAAGTTAAAAAACAAATGATTGTTTTATTTTAGGTTGATGAAAGTGGAGAAATTATAGAATTAGTAGAGGGTGGTTGTCCGTGGAAGGAGCATTTGTTTGACCTTGAGGCTGAGCTGTCAATCAAACCATCCATAAAGTTTGTCATTTACATAGACCAGAACAAGAAATACAGAGTACAGGTGAAATGTTATCTTGGAGAATTAATTGTTACATGTGAATTAAATATTATGTCAATCAGTTTCATTATAATTAGTGCCATTTAATATACACACTGTGCTGAAGTTAGCAATGCAAGGTGATGATGTAGCCTAAATTGAAGTCTGGCATACTTGGAACTTTCAAGTGTTTGGTTCACTTGGTAACAGCATGATGAATTCCACTCAAAAAAATTATTAAATTAATCTGCAAAAAAATGTTACACACCAGTCAAAAAGTTTTTAGAGAATGTTACAGGTTTTCCAGTGATATATAGGTTTCTGAGTATCTGATGCATATGGTGTACATGTACACTCTGTCTCAGTAACCTTAAGTATTTACATGTATATTTCAATCTATTAGGATAATATTTCTGTAACTATGATCCATTGAATGTCTAAAATAAGGTCAAAACTTATTATTTCATACCTTTCTTTACCACCCTGTATTAACTTTCTTGCTTCCAATTGTTTATTTCCTTCAGTGTGTTTCAGTTAGACCCAAGTCATTTGATAACAGGTGGGCAGTCATAGTAATAAATTATATCAATTTTATTTTTGTTTAAATACTTATAATTATATTTAATGCTTAAATATAAACAGTTTGGTTGTCCAAATCTCAACTTATGTACAGTTATATCAAAGCACTGGCTTGGGGGCAACTTGGATGATCAGTAGAAGATTGATCACAATGATTGATGAATCACAAACTATTGTCGTATATAACTTAATATTAAATTATAAATTAAATAATATAGCAATGATATAATGAAGTAGTCACACCCATTCAACTTCATTTTTAGGGGTTTAATTCTTTCAAAAGTTGTCCATGTATCACCCCTATCAGTGTCCAGAGTGGGAGCCCAAACTCCCCCCCCATGGGATCTAAACTTTTTGCAAAAAACAGCTGAATGTCAGAATCAATTTATTTTTCATCTAAATTTTAACATGCTTGAAGATGTTCAAAGTATACAATAACTACTGTACCGTACGAAGAAAAATTGTAAAAAGCAATGTGATGATAATTGAAATCTGTGACAAGGTAAAAGAAACATAAATTAGCTTCTTTTTTTTGTCTTATGTCAAATTTTCACTCCATCAAATTCTTGCAGAATGTTTTTTCGTAACATCATTTTTTTTCTCATAACAAAATATTCAAAAATTAGATGTTGCAAAAATTTTAAAGTGTAGTAGGAGCTAAATAATAAAACTAGTTTTACTTTACATGGTTATGTACAGTACTCTAATTTTTATGGGAATATTTAATTCTATTTCTAGATTGAGTTTACTGGAAGAATGGCGTGGAGTTCGAGATGCTGCACTCACAGAACTTAGCGGTATTCCTGGGTGCATATTTGTCCATGCGAGTGGGTTCATTGGCGGAAACGAGACAAGAGATGGAGCTTTGGAAATGGCAAGAAGAACTCTCAAGTCTCGTAAAAACAGTGAATCAAATTAAAACTGACCAGTAATCTGCAAAATAAAGTGTTCAAAGAAACTCTGTGATTTGTTGCAACACCAGGGTGAATTCCTGCAAATAATAAGCAGGGATGGTTGTCAGATACCTAACAAGTACCAGTCTGGTCCTGGTTGTTCAAAGTGTGGATAAGTCTTATCCAGTGGATAAATTGCTCTCCCATGGATACAAATATTTAACCTTAATTTGGTGTCGGCTCAATTGTACAAAGGTTAGATAGCACTGTCAGCCTTCTGTCCACAAGATAAGTAACTCTGCTCAACGAGTGTAGTACCATTTTTATCCCATGGATAACTAAAGTAGGTAGTGCATACAGGTACAAGATCCTGGAAATGAATAATAAAGTCCCGGTGGAAGGGATACTCCTTGGGATTTTTGGTGGGGGTGTGCCGCCCGCATCTCCAAATCCAGACCCAATTTCAAACCAAAAAATATTATTTTCCCGACCCGTTTTCAGACCTGGCCTCAAACATCCATACCCGTTTTCAGACCAGTTTTCAAGACTGTAAGCATAGCATATGCATCAGAGCTGAACGGAAGTCAACGTAACAAGATGAAAAGGTACGTAAAATTTAGCTGGAATGATATATTACATCAATTTCCCTTTCTCTCTCTTACCATGCAGTTATTCGCCCCAATAACCATACCCAATTTCAGACCAAAATATTCAAAATCTGTACCCGTTTTCAGACCAAAATGGCTATAAAAGCATAACCTTTGGCGCGGCACATACCTATATACCTGATATAGGGGAGTACCCCCCCCCCCGGGTGAAAAGGCTTCAAGATGAAACATAAAGATCCTATAAAAAGAGCAGGTGAAGCTTCACGCCCTGTTTCTTATACGCAACAATATAAGTAAGATAGTTTTGCACGTCAATGAAGTGTAATCGAATGTCAATTTTACCTTTGTCTGTTGCTTCATACATTGCATAGAATCCACGCGACCAAACACCGCGTGACTTTAATTGTATCACTGCTGAAGGACCTGATGTTTCAACCGGTGCGGGTCTGAGCGTACTGCAGAACTTGCCCAGTGAAAGACTGGCGGTCGACGCTCCGTCTCTTATTTGAACATAGTCTGTCATATTTTCTCTCTGGTAACAAGAATATCCCAAACTGAATTTGCCAAGAATAGTCAGCTTTTAATATGTTTTCCCGCTGGGACCGTAATTGTCCACGTGCAGTCGATGTTTCTCAGATACCTGGTGGGGTAAATGAGTTTGGATATAACGCCTGCTGAACCAGACACGAGAATCTTGTTTTGCGCTTTAGTGGATTCGCATGCACCTGAAACAGCTGCAATCAGTTACAACATAAAATTAGTTCTTAAGGTTTTTTGTAGTTGAGTTCGGATCTAACGGATGTATTCCTGAACACAGTGAGATGGTACAACTCTACCCACTACCGTTGGGTCAAGCAATTTCTCGTCGGGGAAGGGGTCGGACTAAAGACGTTTTGGAACATTCCAATATGTTACTTTCGCTCCAAAGCTTTTTTGGGCGGACTATTGCAAAAAGGCATTATGTAATTTGGCTATGAAATCAGCATGTGGGTTTTATTTAGCATTGATTGATATGTTTTGCGCTGTAAGGTTTGATGTGGAGCTGATGTTTCGGGCGTTAGCCCTTAATCAGAGCAGGCTTGCGAAATCAGACCTATGAAGTCAGAAATTTATTTTGATATAGAATGTAAACTAACCAAATAATCGTTATCAAAATATTATAAACAATTTGTTTTTATAGTTCTCCAGATGACTTCGATTCGACAGCTCTGTCGTCAGTAGCCAGTCAGAGCGCGAAGACGTTTTGATCTGCGGTCCATGCATTACAATGTTTTTGTTTGCTTTTTCTTGGCATCAAACTCTCGCCAAAAAAGATAAGGTTACAGCTAATTTTAATTTGTCTAATAAAGTTAAACCAGCGCTAAGTTTTTCACGCGCTTGCTGGACAGTTAAGGTCGCCTGATTTTGACAAACAATGCGTTGCGCGCGCAAATCGAGATCATCTGGCTCTTTCTGCAGATAAAAAATCTTGATAGTAGTGTGTGGTTGTAGCGAAATTACTAACGAAGTTCGTGGTGGTACAGAGAATGTTTGTATGCCGGTAGTCATTTGGTTCTAATGCTGTATCGCGGGCTTTTCGCCGCTCTGTAAATAACTTTTTCTTAAATACAAAAGTATGCTTTAGAATGAAACCTTTACTCCATTAAAGGATGTCTTTTGACGTTAATCTGATAACTTCAGCACTTACGAGTTACTCAATTATGTAAATTAAAGTTTGAGTCAAAAACCGGGACCTTTCTCACAAAATGCGTCTTATCTTTCTCTATTCCATTTTCTTCTTGAATTTTTTTCTTTCTGAGCCTATAAAAACATGTTTTCTATTTATTTCAAGTGCTGTGTTACAATATACCAAACCAATGAATATAAGTAAAAAAGTAAATAGTTTGTTCTAAGGGTTTCAATACAAAACTAATAAGTTAAGTAACAAGAGTTCCACCATCCCTTCATTACGAGCAATTTATGTTTAAACATATACTTACCATTCTGACCTATTGAAGAATAGGTGGCAGAAAATCGCTTGTGGTGCCCTAAACTGTACTGACGAAACACGATATCTATCCTTCGTCCAGCGGTGTAGAGTCTTGGCGGTGGGTGGTTTTTTTTACATTATCGTCCAAGACGAATACCCGAATTTGCAAAGCCTTCATAAATGTCGGTGTGTTCATAATCTGTACAGCTTAGATGGCTACAACGACCAGGCTGTGACAAACACCTATCGGGCATTCGGACACATCTTGACAGGTATCGAAACGTGTTCTTTTCGAAATGCGTAAATGTTAAGTTTACAATGCTTCTGCTGGTTGGAAGTTCGATGTTCCATGTGCACCCATAAAAAGTTTGGTTTTTCCAATGTGATTCAATTGGTGACTCGATTATTCCAGATGATGCTCTCAATACGATGTTCCTGTTCTGGTCAACTGTGTTCTCCGTGTAGCAAGATTTTACTGCGGAAGGAATCGGATTACGTATTTACTGAACCTAGAAGAAAATACTGACTTCTGATTGGTTTCTTGATGACATGAGTGCGAGTTTTCCCTTGATACCGTGCAATCAAAAATTGAATTAGCACTGTCATCTGCTGGGAACTTCATGCGTTTAAAAAATTTGGAAATAATGGGAACTGTTTTGCAAGAGTATAAAAACTTTTCGAAAGTCTTCGGCAACGTGTGGAAATGGTGTGGAAATCGTGGAAGTGACCGGGGATTTTGAAAAAGTATTTTTTTGTAACACTACTTAAGTTCTCGAAGAGCTAATGAAAAATACAACTTTTATTTGATAAAAGTGGCAAACACAACTCGTGCTTTGCACTCGTGTTGATAAACTAACTACAAACTGTTACAATGAAAGCACGGGCTAGTTCTTTGATAAATAAGCCCGAATCAAGTGGTGCACTGTGGGTTTACTTTTCTAATAATAATAATAATAATAATAATAATAATAATAATAATAATAATAATAATAATAATAATAAATTAGTAAAAATACAATGCATGGATAAAAAGATGCTAAGGTATTACAATCAATCATTAGTTTAAAAATTTTTTTTTAAGTATACAATTTTTTATAACAATAATAATAGTAATATCAATAATTATGATATAACAATAACTATTATTTCAATACATGCAAGTTTAAAAAGGTAATTACAA
>JAOBYE010729708.1:0-10040 GCA_025403585.1 Parazoanthus swiftii | reverse complement strand
ATACATACATACATACATACATACATACATACATACATACATACATACATACATACATACATACATACATAAATTATAAAGAATTTAGCGGACTTAAATTAATTAATTCAGCAAAGCACGTGGCGTTTTTCACACGTTAGTTATCCGAGGAAAAGCTCCCATTTTACTTCCAACTTACTGAAAGATAACACTATTGGCAGGGCCGATTTGCTGTCGTATTACTGTCTGCCTGTATGAAAGAGCCACCAAGCGGAAACTCCACCCACCTATCTTTGTTCCTGCGGTCAGACTTCTGTCGGGAACGACTTCCTAGCTGCAGCTTATCTCAACTTGTTGTTTCGATAACCCTCAGAAAGCATGCTCGGAGTGAATTGGTTTAAGCTAATTAGTGATGCCGGAAATGTTTAAGGTGAAAGAGTTTCAACTTCAAAATTTAAGAAAATGCAGGGAAAATCACCTTTTTGTAGCAGATATCGAATTGAAAATCAAATCACTGAACAAGTCAGAGACAAACCGCATCGGAAACGTTATAAGAATCGTCTAAATAAGAAGTGCCATAAGACTCAGCTATTACGGAAGACCTCTTTCCTGTTATTGCGCTTCATATACAAAAACACAAATATACAAGTTTTTAAAAAGAAAAAGATACACTGGTATCCAATGAAAAATTAGGATGTTAGGTTTCCTTTAAAAGGGCTAGTCAACGATTCGTAAAAGCCAAAAAGAAAAACATTTGTAGCACTCGACATTTTCTGAAAATGTGACATGTAATGGGTCTGGTTCTGATTCAAATATCACTTCATGTCTATCTCAACACATACGCCTGTTTACAGCTGTTTCAACAAATTAACACTGACTTCTGCAAAGGGCCGGCAATATCAAGTACGAAATGAATTATGGGAGCTTTGTATTTTATGCTGCGTACATCTTTATTTGTACTCAAGGCTTCCATATAAATAGAAATAATAAGGTGTTTTACAAAGTTGAATATAGGGTATACCTGAAATAACCAGTGACGTTAAACCGAGTCAGGTACCCTTATAAGATTAAATAGTTGGAAATGTGTGATAGCGGGATATGCAGCCATAATACATTAAGTAAAAAAAAAACATTTAGAAAAATTAAAAGAAAAGCCGAAAAGGGAAAAGCCAGAAGGAAATAATGATAATATACATAGTTTTCTAAAGAATTTGTACATCATATTATCCTGTAAGTAAGCGAACGAAACCAACAAAACAAAAAAACTTTTCACAAGTCAACCTTTACTGAATTATAGCTGTGTTTTACGTCCAAGAGAACCTCGACTGAACACTGTTTCAGTTGTAAGGCTGATTGGTTTTTAAATACTGCGTGCGTAAGTAAAAGAAACCAAAACGTTGTCCTTTATTCTTAATTCTTGGTGGTTCAATTATTGCTGTATTAATAATGGCAACCAAACATTTTCTCAGCTTGTTAAACAATAATGGTTTACTATCAGCTGTTAAAACACTAACTGCATGGCAACTGTCGCTTCGTAGATTGCTGAGGGAAAGCAACTTAGGCCCTTCTCTTTGACTTTGGGTCACGTAATGGCAGAAATGTGATTGCGTACGTTTGATGGAACAAACAATTGCCACGGAGAAACGTACTTTCCGATCCATTTATAAAAATGGTCGTGTGTGATTTCACAAAAGCCTCCATTTGCCAACATTAAAAGTGATGAAAATATACTGTCAAAATGTCCATACTGTATACTTTTGATTCACTCAATTAGATACACGTGGGAACAAATCGACTCCGTGTAACACTAATTGAACGTTTTGGGCGAGTCTATGTAACCTCGGAAGTTTGGTAATTTGACAGAACTTTTGGTATTGGCAAAGTCACTTCAATGGCACGTGAAAAAAATGCATCTCAAGCTAGAGCCCACGTTCTTACATGGCCGTCGGCAGGAATAGACATGCGCAAAGAAGAAGAGCTCCCAGGTGGAGACTGTCTGTTTGTCTTTTTTACTTAAAACACAAGGTGGAAACAAATATATCCTAGTAGAAGGCTATTTTCAATAAGCACTGTTCAAAAGTGGAAGAGTTGTTCTATCAAAACTGAATAGTAATACGTTTCTGAAAATTGCACGCAAAGAAAATAAAGTTGAAGAATTCAGACAATTCTCTAACCTGTGTAAAAACAATATATCATAGAGCAATGTGCCTGCGATCATCAACCAGAGAAAAAATTATAGCAAAATGTCTCGGCAGCGGCGCATGCGCAGCAGTTATTCAGCTCTGTCCTCAAAAAACAATTGGTATGTGCGACTTTTCCTTATACTAAAACAACCCGGGCAACTTTAATTCATTTTGACTTTGTTTTCTTACCCGACTGAGGAAGAGTAATAAAACTTTGCCATTCCCGCACTACAGATCTTTTCGATATCTGCGATCTGCTTCTTTGTTAAGCCTCGCTTCCAAGCCGTAATGAATCTCGAGTTGATGAGCTCCCCCGAACTTTTCATGCTGTATTGCCCTATCCGCACGATTTGTTGTATGCGATGCTCTACCGCTGCTGCCAGTGGCATTCCAATGAAGCGGTAAACTCGTTGCGCAGTTTTCTTAGGTTTCTGCAGTAAGTCTTCAAATCGAACGAACCTAACGAAACGTTTAGAAAACTTCCTTGTGGCCCGTGTGACCGCGTTGACATAAGTCGCCCATAGGTGCGCGAAAATTTTATGAAATTCTACATCATGCCCTCTTTCTGTTTTCAAAAGAACAGACTGAATGGATTGGAACTCGGGAGCCAGATCGCCGGCTTCTATTCTGCCGCACTGTTGTTGCTTTAATCTGTCAAGCGCAACTTTCACTGCACGGAGTCGCCTTGGTTCATTTTTGAGAACCCTGAGCCAGGCCTGGACCCATCCGCGAGGGTCTCTTAACACGATCAGTACTCGCACCCTCATGCCAAGGGTCCTTTGGAGCCACTGCAATCTCAGCGCCCATCCGGGGTCTTCAAAACGAATAGCGGGCAAAGTGTTTTCAAGCTTCTTTGAGTGAATATTCTTTAGAACTTGCTTGGGATTTTGCATCAGCTTAAGAAAAAATCTAGAAATTTTAGCTTCTTTCCCTTTCGGTGGTCGTACTTGATACAGTCTGCAAGGATCAAAGAATTCTGTTCGTTTTGCATTGCGATGATGTCCGTTGCGGTCGAAATATCCTCCTTTCAAATAATATCGAAAGAAGTCAGTTGTGTTCTTGAAAAGAGCATCTAAAAGTTCTACGCCGGCAAACGGAACAGACGTGTATACTACAAAAGGTGGCTTCTCCGTACGAGCATGCGCAACGTGTGTTTTGTTTTCGTTCATCCCCCTGTTCGCATTTTCTATAGGTACGCGTAGCATCGGTAGCCTGGCACTAGCTGAAGAGCACAGCCCACGGTCGCAGTCTCTACCGTAATGATACAACACCACTGAAACGATGCACAGACATATAATAAGAGAGAAGAGCGCTGTCGTCCACAATAAGCGAAGACGGACGAGGCGAGTAAGCTGCCTGTAAATGAATACGACAATACTTAGCATACAGAGTGGTAGGAGTATCGACGGGCCAGAAAGAGTTAGTTCCGCTGATTTTGAAAATAATCTACTTCCCTTTCGCTCATGAAAACCAGTCTTGTTCCATTGTGGTGCTACTCCCAAACCAAAGCGTACAATAAAGTCCTTTGTATCAATTTTAGCAAAACCACCGAAGCCCAAAAATTTAAAGCGAGCTTGTGGAGAATCGTGTCTGGTTACTATGGTAACGTGGTGTTCGAATCCGTTAACTGTCACAGTCACGTGCACGCCTTTCTCACGTGCGCTTTTCATTTTGAATACTCCGATATGTTCTCCAGGCCCTGTCAATAGATAAGCAACTCTGCCGAACTGTGCACCTCGTGGAAATGGGGTCGTAACATTAACGAAACTTGAGCTTTTCTTCCCGTACTTTGATTTTCCGATAAAAGCCATGCTCCGTTGAGAACGAAACGTGTTACACCATGTGATACGGTGGGTCCCGCTGCCGTTCAGGAAGATCTGGGCCCCACCATGACCTGCGGGGTAGGCATCAGCATGGAAGGAGCTGACCGTGTTGTGGAAGAACGCACTCATGTACTTCACAGGGCTCCCTTTCCGCATTTGAATGTGGTCCACAACTAAAAGGACATCCGGTTTGAGAAGTGTAAGAGAGCGATACACGCTCACCAGCCCCATGCTGCTGTTGTACCACTTTGACATCTCACCACTCATAAATACGAAACCATTTTCTTTTGAAGATGCAATGATTTCGCCTTCCGCCTTCCAGACTGCAGCGTTCTTGTAGTTGAACCACTTTTGACACTCGCCAAGCTGGCCTGAATAAGGCGCGAAACAACGTGACGAAACAGAGGGACTAAATACTAATGCATTGTTGAGCCACGTGTATTTAGGTCCATATAGTGTGTCCATTATAAATGGTACTCCGCTGGGAGCATAGACAAATGAACCTTGATCCGGGTGTTCATGACCTGGGTTAAAACTGTGCCAACTTTTTAACCATCGAAACCGCTTTTTGCGCACAATCTCATTGACAGCACGTCCGTGGAGACGGCCGCATTTTAGGGACAAAAATGTTCTCCCACCGCCGTTGTGATGCGCCGCAGGCCTGAGCGGCCGCCCTCCCCCATAGGTAACCACGCCCCAGTCGCTAAATACGTGTAACTGGGGGCTCATGTGGTTATATGGCGGCCTTTCGCCGATACTAGCATTGTAAAACACAAACTCCATATGAAGCATCGAGTTGTACTGGGATTGTGACTGTATGTAACCGGATTCTCTTCCCAGTCTGTTTTCGTGAATCTTCTTAGCAAGCCAGTTGCCCCAGCCATTTCTCAACACGAAATTATCCAGAAACACAAGCTGGCTCTCTGGACCATAAAACCAATTGATGTTTGAATCCGCGATTCCGATCGTTCTCTGAAAGCCGGGAAGAATAGTATGGTAGATAAACCAGAAATGCTCTCTCAACCAGGGACCTCGCGTGAGGTCAATCTTGAGGTGCCGTTGCGCAAGAAAAACATACTGCGTGAGCGATCGTGACGTGTATGATCCGTACGCGACCCCTTCCTCCATAGAACCGTCGACAACAAAGTTGAGTAAAAATAATGTTCGGTTGAGCATTTGATGAGCGTAACGCTTCCATACCTCCGCTTCCTTATAACTGTGTCGCGAGACAACCAACGCGCCAACGAACAACGCCGCAAAATTCGTAGCGCAGTGATTTTGAATATAAGATTTTCCCCACCATTCCGAAGGCTGACGTGACTTTTCATACAACTCTCGAGTGACATCGTGGATTTTTGAAAGGCACTGAGTTCGTTGGCTCTCACTGAGGTACTCGTATAAGAAATCATAGGCAGTCGCAAGCCCAGCTAAAGAGTGAGCAACGGGTACATCGTCGCGCAGGCTAGATCGTACGCGCCAGTTTGACAAACTTGTCAGCGCGTCCATATATTCCAAGGCAAGAACGCGAGCTTGCAAATCGTGTTCGTTCAACACAACATACATCGCCAACGCACTGAGGTCATTTCCATAACGTTCGTTCCATCTGCTTGAGAACACGTTCCACTCACGAGGTGGTAGAAAATGTTCGGGATCGGATTTGATGTTGTTTGCTGCCTTGGTGATTTTCTTTGCAATGTGCGCGTGAGTTGTCTTCGCTCGATGTCGTAGAATCTCAACATCACTGTCGGTGAAGTAAAGAAAAGGATGAAGTGTCTGGGCTTGATTTCCTGTTTGACTCAGTTCGATCAGCTCTGCTTCGATATGTTGAAATACGGTAAACACGAATAACAAAGGAGACAATACGATTGTCATAACTGTGTATCGTGCGAGGCTAAGCAACTCACTGCAGTTGTTTTGTGTGTTGGCTCAAAAATAGAACCATTACTCGGAACGCAACTCCACTTTCAACAGGTTCTGCTTCATGTCACTTTTCTATCAACTTGAAAGTTAATCTGTCATCGGCGACCGGAACTTGTTTAGTTTATTTTCACTAGGTGCTAGTATAGGGTGTGAATCTTCCAGTATTTATCAACAAAAGTGAAGAACTACGCCAGACCAAATATTTGCGGGTGAGAGTTTCCTGGACGATGACGGCCGATGATGGTAATGAGACTTGAATTCTCTCCCTCGCCAGAACAGAATTTCGGCCGGGAAATGCTTGGACGACAAAATCAAAATGCAACCTTAAGCCCGACGTACACGATAGGAAACCGACAAACGGCCTCGGACTCATTGTTCAGCTGTTTCCTTTTGTATGCACTCGAGTTTAGAACTGTTTTTTTTACCATTTGTTTGGAATAATAGCCAACGGAAATAAACTTCTTATGAAATATTCAAGATTGGGAAAGTTTCTTCAACGCTTGATTTGCGCTCTTTTGATGTACGGATAGAAATTGTGCAATACTTTTATAACTATAAGCCGGCAAGCGTGCATGAGCTTAAAAACATGCTCAGGTCGAAAAATATTACGTTTCAGTTCAGGTTTTCAGCAAAACGGAAACAAAAACAAGTAGCGAGTTTTCTTAAATGCCTCGAGCAGTAAGGACTGTCGATTAGTTTCACAAAACATTGACAGTTTGCGCCCGGCCTGGAAGCGGTCGTGGTTGCAGTGTTTAACTTTAAAGAAAAAAATCGGTTTGCAAGGAGACAGTCTTCTTTCAATATTTCTTTCGTTTACAGCTGATACGACCAAATGAAAATTTGTGATCTTGTTGTCACATATTTGAAGAGTCATATACTTAACCTCTGTCTGCAAGTGGAGGGTCGGTCCCACAACTAGTAAATCGAAGGAAAATAAAAATGTATACCATAATAACTCTAGAAGCCTTGAGGATGTCAAAATGACCCACCGCCCTCGATTTTTTTCGGCTTTAAGCTTTTGCTTCCTTGACTTCAGTTTTTATTGGGTATGTTTCACGAACTCGATTTCAATTATGAACTCAAATTTTCATGGACTGAAACTTAAGATTCAAAATTCGTGTTTTTTAGTTTAAAAGAAATATAATATTGTTTAAATTAATGTAATTTATCTTCGAAATTAAATTTTTTGCCTCCTTTTTATCCATGCGTATTCCATGTATTGTATTTATTATTTTAAAAACTTCTTAATATTATCAGTATTCAAAAATTGTTATTTACGAATACTATAATGAACATTTTTCTCATTTCTGATTTTTCTTAACTTTTGGAGGAATTTACCATTAGCGAGCAGGAACTGCTAGTCAGTTCACACTACTGAAAGGAACTACATAGTAAGAACTGTTTACAAATGAAGGCGAACACTTTTATAAGAATGTTGACATCTAAAAAATAGACAACTTTTTTGACATTTGCTAATGTAAGAAATTTTAAAACGTCGTCAGTTTATTTTTGTACGTGCTAAGAATGAAAAATCCATAAACGTGAAACGTGTCAAATCTCGCTCGAAAACTTAGTCTTTCGCATTTTTGGCAAAGAATTCAAAGAAACATCTAAATTATTTCGAGTACCTTGTAGGCCAAGACATCCCCTCCCCCTCTCCTCGATCTATTGGGTTCCAGGTTGTTCCAGATAAAAACCGCTGTGAGCCTGGTGTCAATGAAGACAACAGCTGTCAAAAAAAGATGGCGGCCACGATGGTGTTCTCAACAATGTTTCCCTATTTTATTGTTTTTTGTAAGTATTTTGCAACCGATCGTCTCTTGGTAGAATTTAAAATGTTGATTAATCTTTTCTGTACCTTTTTTTGCAGTATTTTTTCAGTATTGCTCTTCAAACGTAATAGAAATGGACGAAAGGTAGGCCGACCACACGTCACGAGAGCAGACAAGTTTATTTTGAAATCCCAATATGCTGTTTTTCTTTGATATATGGAGTCAGTTTTACAGGGTTTTAGATATATAGAAAAAGAAATGTCGGTACACGAGATATTTTCATTTAGAATGAGGGTTGTTTGTAGCATGATCACGATGTTGACCAATGCTTTTAAATCTGTGAATGATATCGATGAAATAAAATTAAAATTTAAATAAAAAGAACGAAAATCATACAATCGCTGATTATCACAATGTCGGAGCAATTGCAGAATACCCCCCCCTCCCGCTTTTATCATGGATTTTACTGGCACATATTTCTATAGAACGAGGAGTGCGCAGTATTGGATTAACTTGAGTGGGGGCTATTCTGCAATCTCGTCATAGATTATGTCAATATCATTGAATGGATATATACAGGAAAAAAACACTGGGAAATCCTTTGTATCATATTAAGCTTATATATATATCAGCCAAGTCTCTTATGGAGAGGGCATGCCGGAAAACTGGTAGATACAGAATAAATGTCCTTCATTCAATTCCTGTTTTTAAGAAAATAGAGAGTGAGTTATAGAAAAACTGCTGCAGCTCTTTTCCTAAATTCTCAAATAGATTGTTCAGTCACTTTATCTCAATGGCTTAAGTTTAAATGGGAAAAATTTTTTGAATAATTTTTCTAATTACATTAATCATTTGCTTTGGAACAGATTTTCTAATTTAAGAAATGAAGGCAATTGGCTTGTGGAGGTAAGACACAATGATTGTATTGGTATTACATGGTTGTGGTATGATGTTTTTCCATATAAACTCACCATCCTGATTGGGCTATTCAGGACTATGGCCAAACTTTATTTGTGGTATGAACCTAACACAGGGTTCGTAGAATTTATTTCAAATTGCTACATGGTTGCTTCAGTGATTATTTTTAGCTTTTTCAGGTTCTGGATTTTTGTAAATTTTAACACTGAAAGTCCCGGAAAAGCCCTGGAATTTTAATTAGCCCTTAGTGTACGAATCCTGCCAACAAGTGTATGATACTTTTAGTAAGCTCTGATTGGATGTTCACCACTATTTACGGTTTCCTGTAAAACTAGGACTAAATGTGATAGGCCAGTATGTTTTCTCTTTTTGTGTCAAGAGATAAATAAATGTTCAATTGTTGGGTTTAAAAAGTGGCTCAGTAAATAATTTATCCATCATTGTTCACATCCACTTCTGGGAATATATCTTAACTATTTAATGCTTAAATAGATTTTTTATTTCCTGACAAGAAATATTTGACCCTAGATCAACTGGAAAAAGATTTTGATAACAGCTGACCTCAATATTTTAAAGTTTCAGACCGATATTTTGAGAGTGAACACAAGTTGAGAAGGTTCCATATATTAAACCCTCATCAGCATTAATGCACCTTCGATCAGTGTTTTCAAGAAGTGTTTTGTTTTGAATTCATTTGAATAAGAAGTTAGTCTGGCAGCCAGAATGGAATTATTATTTTGTTTTGCTTTTTTGAAAAAAGATGACTGCTGATTTTTAGACACATGAAATTGTTATTGGTCTGACCTAAATTTGAATACTTATAGTATGTTTTAATTAAATTTATAGGATTTACCACATACTTCTAAATGTTGATGAATAGTCTGACTACAAAACATGCTTGACTGACTTAACCTCTGCCATGTTTTTATTTTCTTTGTCAGTTTTTCGCACCTTGGTGTGGATATTGTAAGAAGTTAGAGCCAGTCTGGAATGAGGTAGGAAGTACCCTGCATGGTTCAGGTGTAAGAGTGGCCAAGATAGATGCGACCAGGTTTTCAGGTAAAAACTACCCGACTGTGTTTATATTGAGTAATTAACTGGCAACAGGCCTAACAATGAGTAAAGTTGAGCCTTGTTTGGCCAAGGCGTGCAATGACGTATGATGAATATAGGTCCTGTATTTTATAGTAAAAAATATTGTGTACATATAAGTTTATTATAGATAGTTTTGGACAATTTCAAGACGAATTCCTCTGTAGTTTAAGCCCAAAGTGGTAATAATAAGCTCAGCAAGAAAACAGAGGTTGGGGAATTATCTTATGCCCATACATCTGTTCGTTTATTCTCATAAAATGGCAGCCTGTAGGAAAGAATTTTTTACAGTCAATAAACAAAAATATAGACCCTATGCATAAAATGGAGGCTGTTTTCATATTCTTTAGTTT
>JAOBYE010729697.1:0-10041 GCA_025403585.1 Parazoanthus swiftii | reverse complement strand
GGGGAGGGAGGGTACTCTCTTGTAACCACATACATTGATCAAATAACAATACAGTAACCAGCATCCCTATTTGCACTCATAACGGGACCTGGGAATGTTCAAGGGGTACTCTCTTATAAGTTGTACACTCAGGCTTTTTCCCATAACATTGATCAGACAACACTGAATACAGTAAGCAGAATCCCTGTTTGCACTCAGCACAGGAACTGGGAGGGTCCAAGGGGTACTCTCTTATAAGTTATACACTCAGGCTCTTTGCCACATACATTGATCAGACAACAATACAGTCAGCCCATCCCCTATTTGCACTCAAAAGAGGAACTGGGAGGGGAGGAGTACTATCTTAAAAGTTGTACAGTCAGGCTCTTTCACACATACATTGATCAAATAACAATACAGTAATCAGCATCTCTGTTTGAACCCAATACAGGACCTGGGAGGGGAAGGGTACTCTCTTATAAGTTATACAAAATGGCAACTAAATAAAAGATTTGAGCTTGAATGATTAGAAAAACAATGTTTGGTTACAAGTTGAAAATAATGTGTTCTGTAGTTCTTAGTAAAACCAGGTTTGGTTTATGACAAGTCAAAAATCAGAGAGTCATTCCAATTTAAGAAAATTCCTACAGGTGTAATATGTTATAAATTATATATCAGTTGTATCTACAAAATGCTGCTATCATATTTTTAGGGGAACCAGCCGATCTTAGAGTGACAGTACGTCCTGCTGAAGATTTCCCAGTTGATCTGTACTATCTTATGGATATGTCGTGGTCAATGGATGATGATTTAGCAAACCTAAAAGCTCTTGGAGGAAAAATTGGTAGGTTTTTAAGAACAACTTAAAGTACTATAATTGAAATATTATAAATTCCAAGATCTTTCTCAATAATTTAATTTGATATAATTATATATATTTATTATAAAATTATGGCTAACTGATTTTGCGTGCTTTGATTGGCCATTTTGAGGTCTGTAAGTAGCTGTAGTTCTTGAGCGGCTGTCTTTACAGCCTCTCTTGCTTCAAAATTCAAATATTTAACAAAGCCATATAATAAACATCTTACTAGCTGAGTGCGAGGTCTGTACAGAAAGTGATGGATCCTCGTTTTTTCCTTCCTTGTTTCCACTTCGTGCTTGGGCTATAAAAGGAAGAAAAAAACTCGGTCCATAACTTGCCGTTCGGACCTTGCACTCGGCTATTAAGAGGTATACAGTATATTAACTAGTATAATTATACTTTCACTTGCTCCAGATGTTTTTTAGTTTCAGTTTTGTAATTTAAATAATAATAATATTAACAACAACAACAGCAATAATAGTAATAATAATAATAATGATTCATAATAATCTACAATAATAATAATATGAATTGATTTTAACACAGTTACTGTTAGTCATTTTTAAATCTATGATTTAACACAGCTAAGTTGTAAATGTTTATTTTGAAATAATGTTATGTGTTAAAATAAACTGTGATTAAATTGCAGCTAAAAGTATGCAGAGTATCACAAAGAATTTCCGCCTTGGTTTTGGATCCTTCGTTGACAAGACTGTCTCTCCATATGTCAGGACAGAGTAAGTACCTTGTTTTTTGTTCACACAAATTTCATCAACATTAACTTGAAGTCTGGTGTCCAGACCCTCAAACATCTGAAAGCCTCAAACCTGGAGGTTTAATAAATGAACTGGAAAAATTTGTGAGATTCATGCCTCAGATCTGTATATTTGCATAAATAGCTACTGTTAGTAACAATAATTTATTCAGAACCCAGATTCCTGATCCTCTTGAAGCTCTGAGAATTAATCAGATACATGTATGGCTTGCTATAGACAATGCCCAAAAACAGTCTACTCAGTGATTTGAAACCTCACAAACAGAGCCAATTGCAAACTGGTACCAAATTTAAAGGGAAACGATTGACTTTCTTGTTGTAGCATTTTTTGCATTCTTTTTGTGCATTGTTTTCTGTTATGGTCTGATGTTGGGAATGGGAACAATTTACAGTTCATGTAACAAATAAGTTAATTGGCCGGGGCAATTTTTTATAGACTACTGTAAGTGATGTGAAATATTTACCCCAAGAAACAGGTCGGAGTACATAATAATTATATATTAATTAATATATTAATATGTACTGTACCTGAATTGTTTTGTTCATGTAACCACAAAAAGGTATAAATTACTGTACTCAAACTAACAGTATGACCTGTTGAGTTATTTTGTTACTGATTATACATGTTAATTTTACCTTTAACAGAAAGAAGAAACCTTGTCAAGACGATCAGCACTGTATTCCTAGTTATGGGTACAGGAATATTCTCAAACTTAATGAAAACAGTACACTGTTTGAGGTAAGTTTACAAATTTGGTTATATATTGTAGTCAGGCATGGTAAATTTAACATAAAATGTTGTTTAAAAAACATTGTGTCTGACTAAAAGACAGTATAGTTGTTAAAAATTCCAGGTACAGTGTACATGTATGGTATTCCATGGAGAACAAAAATGCAGGAAATGACCATAACTATTTCAATCCTAGCCATATACATGTATAAATGCCTAAGTTTGTGTTAGAGACAATGCCAAGTCATTGTTAGTAATTCCTTTTTACTCGGGCTGGAGGCACCGAGTTGAGGTTTCGGCTCCGTTCTTATTTTTTTATTTATTTATTTTATTATTCTTTGTTCTGCGCATGCGTTAACTTGCATGGTGGCGCAGTGGTTAGTGCATCAGACTGGCGACTTCATCGAACTTGGATATCAACATGGCACGGGTTCGAATCTGGGCGGGTGTGTTTAAAATTTTTTTTTTGCCTCGCTGATTTTTTTTTTCTCTTTTCTCTTTCTTTTTTTTCAAAACGGAGCAAACTTTAGTAGTAGAAATCACAAGCGTTATAGCATAAAATCATGATATAAATAATAAACAATTTAGTAAGAGCAGGCATTTTCAGTCATGCACGAGCATTATCACTGGCCGTTCCAGTTTTACTCTAAGCATTGCTCGTTCATATTTCCTTTCCAACGGTGGTAAACAAGATAGATTGAAGTGTTTATTTTAAATTTACTAAGTATACAGCAGGCCGGCTTGAGTCAGGCTACGGCGTAGCCTCTTGTTTTTGCATTTTAATCAAAGTCGAGTTTTATTTTTTTATTTTATTCCACTGAAGAAGACCGGAGTTAACAGCCAAAACATTTGGAACTTTTAACAACTATTATTTTTAGTCAGAGACAACCTTTTTAAAATAACATTTTATTTTAAATTTGAGGTTAGTGTATTCACATAATACCCCCATTAAAATAATTATAATAAATGATGCTTTAAAACACAATTTATAGATGGGCCATTCTGATTTGTTGAAAATTCAGATACGGTAAATAAATCAAGGATTAGTTTTTGCCCTTTTCAATGCCCCTGCATACTTCAGTTTGCAGATGACTCCCTCTTGTTTGCTTGTTTGGCATATGAATCAGCCTCAATCAACTTAGTTTCCTACAAATGTGCATAGTACTTATTATAATTAATAGCCTCATACCAAACTGTCCATGGCAAGCTTCAAAAATTACCCAATATCACCTTGATAAAGCTTCTGGTGACAGCCGAAAAATTGTCCAACACCACCTTGATATACACCTAGTTTCTTCAAATTGGGATCATTTCGCCTATACTATACAATATTTATTTTTCTTTAATATCAATATTAATCAAAAAATTGTTTTAATTTTATTTTCACTTCAATCTAGTATATAATTTATTAACATTATACATGATTGTGGAGACTATAATAATTTATACTAAAGTATGAACATTGCCTCCTCCGGTTTTGGCCTCTGGGGCAATAAACAACCCTAACCCACTGCTCTTACTTAATTTATACATTTTACCCACATTTTACATGTGGGTTAAATTAAGTATAACAGCTTCTACCTAGGTCCTACATGTACAATATACCCATTCTAGACATTCTACCTACACTGTAGTAAGAACATATTAATTATTTTTACCAGAAACACATAGTTTTATTAACTACAGTATACTATTGATTTAAAACTGTTTTAACGGTTTTTAAAAATAATAACTAATTTTGATTTTGTCCTTGTAGAATCAAGTTTCAAGTCAAAACATTTCAGGAAACTTAGATGAACCTGAAGGGGGCTTTGATGCTTTGATGCAGGTGGCAGCCTGTGAAAATGTGAGCTACTGAATATTAAGTTATAGTTATTTAAAACTGTCAGTGTCAGTCTTAATGTACAGTACATGTAGATTATCCCCTCCCCTCAACAAATATGCCCTCTCATTCCCTTCCCCCTCTACTTTTTCATAACTCCCTTCCAAGCCAATTTTTATCCTCAAAAAACTCCGTGCACAACATCTGTTGAATCCCACCCCAGTTCATTTGAAGTGATTGATATATATTAATTTTTTAGGTCTTTTTAAAATTTGCAATCTTGAGATATTGAATTTTCCTGTGTTCACCTAACACACAGAAATCTTGTTGAAATTTAAAATGTACACTTAGTAAAATAATGCAGAAAATGCAGATTGTTAAATTTTCTAATACAGTAGAAAGATTGCTTCAAAATATGCCAACTGTAATGACAAAATGATAAGTCCTCTTACCCCCCCCCCTTCCCCAATTCTCTCGCCTCTTACAGATCATAAATTCCTAGTGCTCAGTCCACAAGCCAGGACCTCCTAGTTGAGTGCAGTTATTCAACAGTGGATTAGCAGTTTGAATCAGGGTTGAAGTTCTAATACTGCAAATCATTGAGTTTCCTTCCTTGAGACTATCAATATAAGTGCAGGGTTGAAAAACTATAATTTATATTTGGTCCCGACAATCCAGGGTTATACACATACATCGTAAACTAAGCCATTCAGACACGTGCTTTTGAGCCGTCATTGCAAAAGGGCTTAATTATATTAGATACATTGTAAATCAAGAAACTGAGTGTCTCAGTGCTAGCATTCACAGACTACACGTCTCATCTTTTGCTGTCACAACTTGAAATCAGATATTAAATAATTACATGTAAAAGTACTTAGTCTAAGAATTTTCAAATTTTATGATGATAGCATTTTAAAAATGAGGAGAACAAAATTTTATACTAAGAGTATTGGTAAATGTTTATAACATACATGTACAGTATTTGGGGGAAACAGTGGAAAACATTTTATTTTAAAACTGTAAATTTTGCAGCAAATTGGCTGGAAGGACAAAGAAAAATCTCGACGCCTGGTTGTGTTTGTAACTGATGCCCCTTTCCATGTTGCTGGTGATGGAAAAGTAAGTTGTTCACACAATTTTGAAATGTTCAATAATTTTCATTGTTATGTTGTTTACTGAGCCCAACTTTTAAGTCAGTTTCTGTTGTCATTTCTTTCAGTTCATGATAATTTTAAAATAAACCAGTTATCAATACATAACATAAATTTAGCTGCAGGGTTGTTTCAGAGACTGACATCTTCTTGCTTTTTGAGTTTCAAAGTCCTGCAAAAACCCCAAATTTAAGACATGGAGCAATGGACTGATTTGCTAACTTGCCCCATGGCGACTACTGTACTTCAGAATTCTGAATGCATTGCAGATCTATCACATTTTACTGTTGTCATTTTTGCCCCTTTTGCAGACATCTGTAAAGTTCTGGACCTGGTACGAAGAGTGGATAAATTTAGTGGGCGGATAAGTTGTTACTCAGTGGATAAAATTTGCTCATTATCCAACCAAAATCAAGATATGCCAGTTTTATCCACTGGATAGTGATTTATCCACTGAATATAGTTATCCACCAGTGTTTTTCTTAAGGCTTGGGAAATGGGGTACACTAAGTGGGAAAGCAGGTACACCTGGGTTGGAAGTCATCAAGCTCCGAAGGTACAAGCATCTAGACGAGGCTGGTGGCATCCCCTAGAACATTTTTGAATTTTAGAGTCCTGGAAAATGATGCAATTTTGTGCATTTAGGGACTTTAAAAAATTTGCCAGACCGGCCTTTGCTCATCCTCAGAAACCCAGGGCGTCCAGGAGAGCAAAATCGAGGACACGGGGGAGGGAAAAGGAAGTCCAGTCCCCACTCTTCGCCCTTCCCTTCCTGTACTTCTCTGTTCGTCTTCCCTTCCCGACGCCGTGGGTTTCCGAGGATGGCCTTTGCTGGGGAAAGGCGGTACAGCTACGGGGGAACGTCGGTACAATGTACCGGTGTACCGGCCTTAAGAAAAACACTGTCCACTCTTTGTACAACTGGGCCCTGTAAAATAATCTCGAGTATGAGATAACAATTTTGATAGAACCTCATGAAACATTGTATTATTACCTGAACATTTCATGAAAGATTATAATTTATTAACAATAACTATGAGTCATTGTATAACACTCATTTTCAGCTCGGTGGGATTGTGATGCCAAATGACATGCAGTGTCATTTGGCAAAAAGGGGGAACTATGAAGAATACACTATGTCTAATGAGCAGGTAAGCATAATTATGGCAGTTGTCCTTAGTAAAGCTCAGATATCTATGATGAAGGAACATGAATGCTATTGCTCACCTTAATTTGTGTTCCCTAAAATTTTCCTAGTAGCACGTTTCTTTGATACCTTAGCAATTACCTTTTTCAACAGGTTAAATGTACTGTAGGTTTTTGGATACATACAGTTCTTTCTCTAACTAGTAGATCTATACATGTATACTAACTAATTCACACGTGTATGCAGTCCTGCCAACTCAGGATTCTCCATGTACAACCTCGTGCAATGTCACCAAGCTATTCCATTATTTTTACCCTTTTAAGAGCAAACTTGTTTTTGTGCGATTTGATGAACCTTTTTAAAGCAGAGTAGGAACTCACAAAAGTTAGACAATACAAAACAATGTAGTTAAATTGAGATATTGGAGATATTGGAGCCATTGCATCAGTTATTGTCGTGTTTTGTCGGTGGCTGACAAACAACAAAATAAACCTGTTCTGAATGAAACTTGCAAAATTATAGGTTTTTTATTGTTTCATTATAAGATTTGTTGTTTTTTGTCAGAGAGCTTGTTTGCAACAGAATCCAGTGTTAGAAGAAGTCTAATAAAAACAGGAAGTGGTTTTTCCTCTATTGTGCATGATCAATCAGTTCATGATTAATTTTTGTTTGCCAAAGTAATGGCTCCATACCAAAATCTTATTTGTTTCAAGCCATTTTTAGTATCCAATAATGAAGCCAGAAAAAAATATTTCAAGGCTCTAGAGCTTTCTTCTAAAAGTGTTTTGAATTCGTTGTTTTTTAAAAATAAGTCAGTCAACAAAGCCATGTACTATCACTAATTCCAACTCGGGTACATGTACATGTAGCAATCTACGTTTTGCTTGAATCCTATTGCCCAATAACCATGTCAGCTACTCACCCACCCCTCTCTTGGTTTACTAGTAGGGTTAAAAGCAAGGTATCGGTTAGGTTTAAGCTCCAGCTACTCACCCACCCCTCCCTTGGTTTACTAGTAGGGTTAAAAGCAAGGTATGGGTTAGGTTTAAGCTCCAGCTACTCACCCACCCCTCTCTTGGTTTACTAGTAGGGTTAAAAGCAAGGTATGGGTTAGGTTTAAGCTCCAAGTTTAGGGGAGGGGTGAGTGGGTGGGTAGTTGCCAAGAAACCTAATACGTTTATCCTAATATTATGCTTCTAACTCTTTTACTCAAATTACTCATTTTGTCTTCTCAGGATTATCCAACCATAGCACAACTGCACGAGAAACTGAGAGAAAATCAGATCCAACCTATTTTTGCAGTCACTGGAAATGTTACTTCACTGTATGATGTATGTTCTGTTTTCTTTTCTGGTACTCTCAACTGCTTATCAAATAAACAGAGCTGCAAGATAGTAGTTTGTCCAAATCTGTGCTAGCAATAAATAGTATCTAGACGTATAGTCGAAACAACAGAATGGTACCTACATGTAGTATAGATGAGGGGGGCAGCATCTGTTACTATTCTTTTGAATTATTAGGGCCTTGCTTTGTTATTTTTATTATTTTTTCAAATTTTTAAACTTTTTCTTGTTATAATTGTGGAGTGGTAAAATCTCCAGAAGTCTGAAATGATATATCTAGTGTGGAATCTAACAGAGGGCAGAAATAGTGAACTCATGGGTAAATTGTTATACACATGGATGGTACACGTACATACAATTGGTTATTAAAATTATAGCAAATGAAATATTTCAAGTACATTGATTTGCCACTTGTTTGAAGAGCTCTAAAGATGAAAAACTGTTTTTTTTAATTGTTGCCTGTACTGCAAAAAAAAAATAGTTATCTAAAATTATTCTGTGCCTAATCTTACCAGCAGTTTTTCAGGAAAATCCTCGGATTTATCTTTAGGCATTAATTTTATTTTTTCAGATTCAATTGGTAATATAACATGGAAGTTTAGTTCCTGCTTTTTATGTTGATTTAACAGAGCATCAGTAGAATGTGGACTGATCTTGGAGCTGTGACAGGGAAACTAGCGACTGACTCTGGAAACATTGTGGATTTGATTCAAGAAAGTTACAATGTAAGGACGGACAAGGATTTTCTAATATTCCATTCTGAATTCACTTTGAAAACTAATTAAAATTATGTTAGATGTAAACTTTGTTTTTTTTTTAATGTACAATGAATATTAATTTTTGTGCATACCATCTAATACTGGTTGAAAACTACCAACGGCCAGTCATGGATCGCTTTCCGTTTGGCTGTAAAGGTCAGGAATGTTTCCATCTCAGGTGGAATTGTTTCTGTCACCCAATCAAAGAGCTGAAAAAGTTTAGTATTTTGCATAACAGTTGTGTGATATGCAGATGATCAATATGAGTGTGCACTCGTCAGTTTGATTGAGAACGAAAGCTTCGTGCAGATGGAAGTGTCATCTAGGAAATCTGTTAGGAATAAGTGAAATATCACCAGACTGAGTGAAAGGTTCATCCATTTGTAATTCCATTATGTCAAACTGGAAAATGTGGCTAAATGGGAGGCACCAAAGGTGAACATGAATTAATTGATTATCAGAAAAAGTTAATTTAGAAAACATTTAAAAGCCCACAAAATTAACCATTTACAACTTACGTACATTACCACTTCATTTAAGTTCTTAAATTACAGTATGGAGGCATAAGTTGATAGTTTTCAAGAATATGTAAGGAAACTGTGATGTTTTAGCGATACAAAAGTTTTCCATATTTTAGTAATGTTTAAAATAATGGGTTCTTCCATTGCAGAAAATTGTCTCCACTGTGAAGTTTTCACACGATGCTCCAGATGATGTCAGCGTAGAGTTCACAGCACAGTGCGGGTAAGTCAACAGGGGTTTTTACAGTTCATAGAAAACCTGGAGAGTCCTGGGATTTTGAACTTGAAATATGTGTGTGAGCCCTGATATATACATGTAAGTCCTTCAAAACTTAAGTTATTAAGGTTCAACTGTTTATTTCTAGTGCACGGTATACACTAACACAACTGGTTTTTGCTGCAGAGATAACCAAGTGGCAGAAACGCAGCAATGTACTAATGTCAAACTTGGCAAAAAGGTAAGCACAAAAACCATTTAATTGTTGAAAAATGAGTGCAACCGTTATAATTGGCAGGCTATCGAGTTTGTTACTTCTGTATTGTATATATGTTTTAAAGTACTTTTTATTAACGTAGTAACTGTTGATCATGAGATGGTTATTAAAAAATCTGATGAAGAATCAAGCTCGTTTGAGTGCGAAAACAGCATATATTTGGTGTTCAGTTCATTAATAAATTATGTTCAAACTTAGGCTGGCACATGGATTACAGAGAAGTGTCTGATGGAATTATGGCTTCTTAACACAGTCTTAGCAAGTTACAAAATAATGAAAAGCCAAGTGCAAAAGTGATGTTAGCGACTCTTGATAAAGTTCTTGACTCTCCCTCAGTTTTTCCCATTATCTCTGCTTTTTGTAATAGTCACTGAAGTCGTTTTTCCACTATCCGAAAGTTTAAATTGAGTTTGTATGTTGTGTTTCAGGTGTATTTTGATGTAAAAGTCACTCTACAGC
>JAOBYE010729686.1:0-10041 GCA_025403585.1 Parazoanthus swiftii | reverse complement strand
AAAATCCTGCGTCCATGTTGTGGAAGGGACAGCGGAAAAAGCAGTAATCATGCGCTGTGCGGTGTGTCATGACGACTTACATGCCAAAACAAAGATGGCGGATTGCAGGAGAGGAAGGCAAGTAAATCAAAGTTCAAGAGTACAACGGAATACAACGGAAACGATAAGTTTCCGTTGGGACAAAGACGATAAGATAGATAATTTAATTCGTTGTTTATCGGACTACAAAACCCAAATGGGTTATCAGAATATTGATTTTAACGCCGATAAAGTAATGCTAGTTTAATGCTAGAAGCAGCGCGAACTGTGACTGAGAATCAAAGCACTTGTTTTCAAGAGCTAAAGCCTTCTACGCGCCATTTTGTTTGTTTTACTAGTAGGCTTTCCCGCGCAAAGGTTTAAATCTAAGCCCGGGCTGAGTTTCGTCATATAATCGGAAACAAAACTCAGCCCGGGGCCGGGCTGAAATCTCAGCCCGTGCTGAAAATCCTCCATGTAATCGGGCCCCAAGATCAGTCTGACAGTTAATGACCGCGCACACGGAGAAAGAAAGAGGCCTAGTAACCAGAAAAAAAATGGAAGGTCAGAGGGAGGAGCCGGGGTGCAAAACGAGTCTGGGTGAGAAGGGATCAACTGGGAAGGTCGGGGGGAGGGTGAGAAAAGGGTAAGTTTCTTTAGTTTCCATTGTAAAGGGAATCCATTTCCCTAGGCTCTGGCTTCAGGCAGTGGTTTACCTTAAAACCACTTTCTACAGAAACTGACTCTTGTTTGAACAGATGATGACATCTTAGCCCTGGTGAAGGCCAAAAAAAATAGGTATTCTAGTTGTCAGCATGGCAGCCAAATGGGGTCTCGTGCTAGTATCTTGCTTTTAAGTTGGTGTCCTTTAAGAAAAAAATAAGTCCTGCAGATAGTTGAAACTGAAAACATGGGGAAATGGTCCAAGACGAGTTTTTATTGGGTTGAACTAAGGGAAATTTTGTTAGTTGCAGGGAAAATAATTTTGGGATAACGGTTACGAGAACTTCGCCACTTTGAGCTTATTTTGCTTGGTCAGTAAAGATCGGCCATACCACTCACTGCGTCTGATTTCGGTTTGTTACACACACTGAAGACACATTAATTAATTTAGCCAGGTCAATGTTAGAGTTAGCAATTGTATGCTTTTGAAGCCGGGTTTAGGTCTGAAAATGGGCATAGATCTTAATTGATTTGCATTTTGGTACAAAAGTGGGTATCGTTTAACGACAACTGTGCGGATGTACCGTATAAAAAAGGTAAAGCGACTTTATTTTACGAGGGTAACGTAACAGTTTTAAATTAAGCCGTGAAGTGATAAACTTGTGGCCCTCTGTGCTTACCTCCTTCCTCTGTCAGTGCTCGGCTTTTTACAGGTATAAAGCTAAAGCTACAGTAAGTCGAAAAAGATGCCGCTGGAGCCACCAAGGCGGATCGAACCCTCCGGGGAGGGGGGTACTCCCTTTGTAAGATGTCACGGGAGCTATTCAGAAAACCTGAAGAAATACCCTAAAAAAACTTACCCTCAGATTTTGCTACTCTAAAATATATCTCTCTGATTTAAAAATACCAAAAAAAATAACTGGAATATAATGAGTATAATAACCCACTTTCGGAAAATTGAGACCGGATCCTAATTAGCACCAGGCCTTGCCCCTAAAATATACCAAGTATTCTCAAATCTCAGATTTTGTCTGAGATTAGGCGAGAAAACCCCTAAAAAATACTGGATCGCTAATTTCAACCCCTAAAAATTCGACAAACCCCCCTCCCCACATCCAACTTTAGGGAGTAACACCCTCGGGATCGAACCGGGGACCTCCAGCTCTAAAGGCCGCGCACCAACCAACTGAGCTACGCCTGCTTTTCCGCATGACTCGTAGGAAAGACGTTTTGCGACCGTACAATAGTTAAATCAATTTGAGCGTCAGGACCGAGAATGTTCTTAAAACTTAAAAGTGCTCTTGATATTTTATGAATTGCGTCTATACGAATAAGCCATTTAATTCAGTTCACAAATGTACTTAAATGCGTTGTTACCGCTTGAGTTACCAAAATCAAATGTGAAATTGCACTGTCACGGTTCTTAGTAAGCTAGGTACCCAGCCGCCATTCAGGGGTGAACTCCGCACAGATATGAATCACCTTTGCACAGGAATAAACAATTCGAAAGGAATTACCTTAACACAGAGCCTACACTTCAGTAAATAGTGTCTACTATGGAGTGTGTAGTTCCAGATAGAAAATGTCCACCCCACGCCCCCCCCCCCCAGGTAGAAATGGAAGTTCCTGGGGGGAAGGCAGCCAAAGCGAAGGAAGCCGCGGTTTTTTCGATTTCCCAACTGACTAGAACGTGCCATTGACTCTACGCTGGCTACGTCGTACGTGGGGACAAATGAATGCAAAGGACGGAAATATTTTGGGAGTTTTGAGATCTATTGAGCTGACAGGGTTCGTACGGGTCATGGAAAACCTTGAACTTAAATTCATACAATTTTACAAATTCGTTTTCCAGGCCTGGAAAGTCATGGAATTTTGATTTGGGTCATGAAAAGTAATGGAAAATGAAATTTGCCATATAAAGCATTGGTTAGTTGACTTATTAAAATGAGTGAGACGAAGCAGAAACTCATCAGATTTCACTTACGGAAAGCCAGATTCCAATGATAGTAGACGTATAGGTAAATACATGTTAGTATTAGACTTACTGCTTTCTCTCTTGAAAGTATTTGCTATGCTGGAAAAACATTTCATATCGAGAACAGTTTTTGATATATTGCAAAGAATAGATGGTCAAATTAGGTCGTTAGAAACTGCTGAAGGTCGTGGAAAGTCATGGATCATTCACAAGGTCGAAATTAAAGAGTACGAACCTTGGCTGAGACACAGGGGCGTAAATTAGGAAAGGGGTCAACCAAGTTTTAATCCGCGGCTTGATCTTTGGCTCCGTGGCTCTGTTGCTCCGTCAGTCCGTGGCTCTGTGGCTCCGAGGCTATGTGGCAGCGTGGCTCTGTGGCACTGCTTGGCTCTCAATGAAGGCACTAATCCACTATATTTCATTGAAGACACTATCCCTTTCAATACACCATTTTTTATTGAAGATATTTTTGCACGGAAGACAGTACTTCACTGAAGACACATTTCATTCAAGACACCATTTGGCATTTCATGCATGGAAGACACTATACCATAGTAGACACCATTTCACTGAAGTGTAGACTCTGTGTTGAGGTAATTGAGCCAAGGTAATTTATATCTATGCGGAGCTAATTTATGTCTGTGCTAGATTCAATTCTGATAACGCAGTCTGTGCTTCCGTGCATGAGGAAGGAATCGCATCAGCGCATTTTTTTAAAAAAATATCACCACCGCAACACAAGAACAACAACACCGCAAATAACTCGCAAATGATTCGTTTCACCGAACTCCGCAGGCTTAAAAAACACAAGTATCGCACACCGTAGGGTTTGGTATCACCGCAATACCGCACACAAAACTGAGTAACACCGAAAAACCCCGTTACCCCTCCTCAATAAGGTAACAAACAGAAAAGAGATAAGTGACATGTATTGTGATTTTGAAGTGGTGGGCAGCCCATTATTCTGGCAATCGTATTGTTTGTTTGTCTCATTTGACACTCGATCAGCTGTTTAGTGCCTAATTAACATATTACCAATACTCTTGTAATTAGAGTATTTAAGATTCGCATCTTGAACGCTTGCATGCTTGGCAAGAACCAAAGAATTTTAGACCGCAACCTTCTAAAGGGATTCCGCCAGTCCAATACCGATAGTACTTATTGAATAAAATATTGAACTCATATCCCTAGGATTCAAATAGTCTGACACTTTCGGTTGCGAAAGGACGAAAGTAAAGGGCTGAAGCTCGAACAATCCGTGACAGCTCGCAGAAAAAATGAAACACGTGCCGAAATCAACGTGCTCAGCCCCACGGGACATGCGACAATTGTTTTTCGTTTCAGATATTTTATAACAATCAACAAGTAGTTTGGTTTGGTTTTCGCTTTTTTGCAGGCGCTGGATGGGAGGTTTATATTCCTACCAGTTCGGTGGACAAGCAGAATAGCCGGTGTTTTTCATTGATTGTCCCATTTCATCTATCCTTATACAATAATACATTTCCAAATCCGGCACAATATAAGAAAGTATAAACCGCTGGGTTAGATGTGTTAAAACGCAATTTCATTTTCATATATGAGCATTTTATACCCATCCTATTCCTATCATCCGTGATTGGTAATCCATTAAACTCTGAGTGTATCATTTTCAAAGGAGATCGCTGAAATATGAAATATACAAGTTTCTTTTACCGCACGGGCTCGTGACTGGTATCACTTTCGAAAGCGACAAAATCGTCAATTTCAGCTGGAAAAGGCGGGAAGGCGCTTCCTTATAAGGCGCGAAAGCCGTTACAATGACCATTGTTCGTGACAGCTGACACGTTGTTGTCATGGTGAACTCATTATGTGACTTGCCAAATTTGGCACGCGTCTCTTTTTCCCGCCATTTCGCCTTTCTGCTACGTTTTCCGTTGTCTGATTGAGCTTGCAAGGGAAAGGAAGATGGCGAACTCCAGCGACGAGGAAGAAGCCGGGACGACGCAACGGTTTAAGAATCTCTGTCATGATTTGAACATGGACGAGGAAACAGGGGAAGAAGCTTGGAAAGCCTTTGAGAGGATCAGTACAAATTATACATTGGAGGTTCGTTCGTTAATGTTTCAGATCAAAGTTGTTTTGAACATAACATTTGTCGTCGTTCAATCCCGAAATTATGCTTCTGTGCGCTGTAATATGTGCACCCAAAGCATTTGCTTCAGTCTTGGGTTTAATTTTACAGGGAGACAATCTGCACTGGTTAGCATGTGCTTTGTACGTGGCTTGCCGGCGATCAGTTCGTCCAACTGTAGATAGCTCCGGTACAGTTGAAGGGAATTGTGTTTCGCTCACCCGACTCCTTCGTGCAGCCAAACTGAGGTATTAAAATTCGAATATTCCTTATCCGATTATATATAAATTGTCGGTTTCTCTTCGTTTTGACTGAATCTAATACTTCTCTTTGACTTTCCTTTGAAGCTTGATTCAGTTCTTCAATAAAATGAAGAAATGGTTGGATATGTCGAACGCACCGAATGAATTTCGTAAGAAGATCGAACTCTTGGAGAGAAATTTTCACGTCTCGACTGTAATCTTCAAGAAGTATGAACCGATTTTCCTTGAAATTTTTAAAGATCCACGAGAGGAAACAACTAAGTCTCAGCGAAGTAGGAAATCGAGGTAACTATACTAGAATTTTGCTTGGATCTAGCTGTAAACAATACATTCGAATTGAATTCGAATCACTTTCTGTTTAGCATTCGAGTAAATTTCACCGCAGATGATACATCCTAATTGTTCACATTTAGGAATCTTCTGTTCAATTTCAGTCCCGTAGTATTTTTCATAGGATTGTTGAGCTCCTAAAGTGATTTTGCTGGGGACTAGCCACGTTGCCTTAAATTGACAAAACAGAAAAACATGTGATATTTAATTCTTGTGGTACATTCACACGTTGGCTTTCTCACTTAACATTTCACAGAAAACATCCATGCTCCGTCAGTGATTTATTTGCATTCTGTTGGACCCTGTACGTCCAAGCAAAAGGTGAGTCATATTTTATCTTTCAACAGGAAATTCTATAATTTTTATTGTCTAAGAGAACGTTGTAATCGGGACTGGGAGAATTTTGTTGGACAATGAAGAATATTTTGTTTTTCCAACTTGAATAGGCTTTGGAACCCGCGCTTGATTTCGTTGATGTTACAAAGGTTCTGAAACACTCTCACAAAATTTTCCTATTTTTCGCGTGTTAATTTTACAGGAAATATAAATAAATTCCCTAAGCTGCATTGGCAGAAATGCTTGCAAATTGGCCTTGACATTTAATTCTTTTATGGCGCCTAACATGGTGCTGAGACATGAAAATGCAGCATTTCGAACATGTATTTCTTACCGTAAACTTTATGCGAGAGCGTTGTAAATGCGGGGCTCATGAATTGCTCAGGAATTTATGTTAAATTATCAATTGAAACTATCGAACAAAATAATGGTTGAAAATTTAGGGGAGGTGCAGTAGTTAAAATCGAATGAAATTGGAGACGCAAACGCGAAGATCAGAACGCTCGAGCGAAAAGCTGAGAATAAGTTGTTGACGTTTTAACACTTCTAAATTTGGCTTCTCTCTCGCAACTTTTTGCCTTCCCTCATTCGTTTCGGAATCGCGATTATTTATCTCCGCATAGAACTCAATATTCATTTGGAAGGTGTGTTTGGCTTTAAAGGGCCACACTAACCCAAGTGATGAAGTGTTTTTCCAACAGGCACCAATGTAAAACAGGATTTCAATCCATGGACCAATAACACTCCCTTAGGGGCAGGAAATTGCAATCCAAATATTTGGGGAGATGATTTTCCCGGGAACCCCGACAGAGCTGGACATGCAAATTACAAATTGTAGCTTTTAATAACATTTATTGTTGCTTCATAAACACTGCACACTCAAATATACTATTTTTCTGTGGACTATTCCTTGCTTATCAATTTTGTAGGAGTGCAAGTTTTGAGGAGGGTGTAAGGTTTTTTTTTGCCTCTGCAGTCTGGGGTAGTATGCTGAAACCAGTGTCCAAATCAGCCATATTATGCCAACAAATGAATGCATGTATTTTGTAATATTCATGAGACCTTTGACAGAAAGGTGGCATGATCTGAAGATTTATTCGTTTTATGTCGAGTCATTGATGCATAGAAATCTACAAAAGATCAATTCCGCATTGTTCATTTGCAGCCAACCGCAGACAATATATATACTAACTACTCACTCAGGCTGTGGGGGCTTTTAAAGAAATACACTGGACTTGATGCTTTTAAGGAAGCCTATCTTCTCACTTAACAAAACATGGGCGGTGGCATAATATCACTTAGATCTTTCTGAGTCAGCAAGGCTCGTACAAATATACTTCAGGGTTGTGGTTGGTGTATAACATGTTCAGACATGTCTCCAAACAAGGGACCTTTTCCCCCCTAAACTAATTGTCTGTAAACATTTTCGGAATACCTTTGTATATCTATTATGTTTCTGCATCAGAGTGTGAAATTGTTGATGCCTTGTACATGGTCTTGATGCATATCACACGTTCAAAAGAGCTCGTATCCAAAGTTTGCAGACTTACTTAGAAACATTTTGATTTGAGAATGTACTAAACATTTTTCTTTTGAAATTGTTAAGGTTTGCATAGGTTGCTGACAGGGTACTTGATTGTTGAAAAGGACTCTAGATTGCTTCCAAGGGAGATGAAAACATACTGCTTTGAATGTCAAACTAAAATCTCAAATGTAGACAATAGATTGCAATGCTGTTAAAAATGTGTTCCATTTTGTCAATTTTGCTATACAGTTGAGCTGTAGAAGCTATAGATGGTTTGCCCTTGCATCTATAATGCACCATTATGCGAGTCTCTTTTAAAATAGCAATGCTAAGGACACAGAGCAAGTTTCAGCATCCTGTTTTAAAGTCAGGGGTCATGGCTGTGTGTCAGATCTAAATTGTGCTTGATAATCTAATTACACAGTAGAAAGGTGATGACTGATATAACATAACAGGCTGCAATTTGAATTAATAGGAAATTGTGCATCAGTTTTAGAGCTTGCATTTTCTTTCTGATGTAGTAAGACATAAACTTTGCATAAAAGAGGTAACTGTATTCGTGCTTGTTGTGTATGAGCAGGTTTATACTAGTGATTGGCAGAAGTAATATTTTTATATTTGGCAGTGTCACTAAAATTGGCAAGTATATGGAAGGGTTACCAAAAATATTGGGTATACTGTATTTCAGTCATGTTTTTATAGTAGGAATCTAAAACAGGTACAGTAGTTTGTGTTGGTACCATTAAAAGACAGTACTCTTTCGGGCACAAACGGAATGCAAAAAGGTGAGGGTTGAACCTCCAGGCAGAGTTCCCCACATAAAATTCATTAAGTACCTCGTCAAGAACAAACCAGTTACTTCTAATGAGTTGTTTCGGTCAGCTATATGTTTGAAGAAGGTGTTATTGAGGCGTGCATCTTTGACGCTTGCACAAGTGCTGCTAACTGGCTATTTGTGGACAACCTTGTACCAAGAAATCTGTTTTTAATTTTAATGCAATTGTTTGCTCAGGTAACTTTCCAGCCATTAGTGACGACCTTGTCAACTCGTACCATCTGTTGTTGTGTTGCTTGGACTTGTTGTACACCAACGCGCTTTATGCCCGGCATAGAAGAGACTTACTGAAGGCAGACTTTGAAGGTATGGCTGTTTCTAGTTTCCATTTTGGAGTGAACATTAACATTAAGAAAATAATAGCTTTTTTTGTGAAACTTTTTTTAACAATAAACAAACTACTAACAGTATTCCACATTTCATGCAAACATGCATTGGATATGAAGTGATAAATAGCCAAAGTGGTATATATTACCAAATTGGCCATTATCATCCCATTCCCACGAATGTGGCTGGAATAACTGTTTTTGATTATTAAATACTGGGTCAGATGATTTTCTTTTTCTCTTTCCATGTTTTTCAGTATACTAGGTCAGATTTTGAAATACACCCAAGGAACCAATCAAACTGCTTGAAAATTGATATTAAACATTGTGTTGTATTTAATAATAGTTATCCATAGTAGATATATTATTTAGTATTAATAATCACTATTGAACTGATATAAATACTATCGTAATTAGGTTGTTTGGTTAATTCCACTCAGTCAAAATCCTTGGCTGGACATTTTTTTGTTTTTTTACAAAATAAACAAATTTTGGCTTACAATCAGAGGTTATAGTTGCTCAATTTCAAAACAGTAAAATCAAATTGAACAGAAATAGCAGGGAACAAACCAAACCCCTTGATATATTCTGTAGAGATCTAGATCTTAAAAACCTTTATTAATATTAGTATTACTGACACCTTTTTATGAAACGTTTTTGTTGACAGGTTTGCCACAGGACTTTAGCAGCCCTGGATTCAAACCACCAGGAGAAGTCCCTTGTATTGTGGAGCGGCTCTGCAATAGACACCAAGGTAACTTTGAAGGCAGAACACAGTTGTTCATTTCTACTGTTCAAATTGAGTCACCTTTATTTGTTGCAGTTCATTTATTGGAAAAGCTAGGCATTTGTTCTTCTTCAAAACAATTGTTTTTTTTTTATTTCTTGTCATGCTTATAACCCTTGATATTTTTTAAAGTTTTCTAAAAATTAAGGTTATACATAAAAACAAATACTAGAAATACAGCAGTAGTCAAAATCTTTGGCTTGCTTTTTTTTTTAAAAAAAAATTGCTCTGTGATGATAACTAACTGTAATCTAATTTGAGTCTGTCACCTCTCCAAAGGAATTGTGTGTGAAGCAAAAGTGATCAAGGAACATTACTGGAAACCATTTGTACAGAAGCTGTTTGAAAAGAGGGTAAGGTGCTCACAAAGAATGCATTTTAAGCTTTTGAACAGTACTATTAAAAATTGAAGTATGGCATTCATTCTATTTATTCTTAACTCATCTTGTAGGTGCTCAGAGGAAATGAAGAGAATTTAACAGGAGTGTTGGATCAAGGCACTTTTGAACAGAACTGGTATTTCTATTATTCATATATTGTTTATATATAATAGCCCATTTCTGAATTATGCTCCACTGCCTTCATGAATGTCAAGGCTAGGTGCTCACTTTTCTTACATTTGTTGTATTTTTGAGCACTTGGACTCAGCTCAATACATTTTTTTGTTAGCAGTTGAGTTTAATTCAGAAATGAGTGGTATTAAGTGGTCTTTGACACATCTGTGAATTTTCATAGCATCACATAAAATTGTGCGGCATTGCAAAGGATTTTCAGTGTTTGTTTGGGTATGGATATACAGTGTTCTAGCTAGGCCAAAACGACAGGGCGCAGCGCCCTGTCGTTTTTCCGGGCGCCCTGTCGTTTTCAGCCAGC
>JAOBYE010729663.1:0-10042 GCA_025403585.1 Parazoanthus swiftii | reverse complement strand
TTTTAAGCAAATGAAAGATCTTCGCAGTAAAGTACTCAACTTAAGCAGTTGAGAATAAGGCCTGAAAAAAAATTCAGTCCACGTATATTAGATGTGACTCAATGAACAGCTGCGGCATTGCAATTTGGAAGTTATGAGTCAAAACTTAAAAAAAAGAACGCCTGACCAGAAGATGAACTTGAACACGTTACGCAGTCAAATATGTCAGTTTTCCACATTAAAATTTGTAACAGGAGAAGCAAGAGGTTTTGTTTTTGATGTTTTTTCAGAACGACGGATATCGCTTGCTGCAAGCTACGGGTTCAGGATTTTCCGGAATGCATGTAAACATTCGACATCATCACAGCTACATTCAGAACAGTGAAAACACCCAAATACAAGTTTGTTCAGCGAGAACTGCCACGGCCAGTATGCTATGAACATCCCTTTTCACGGTTCCCAAAATATAACCAAGCCTTTGTAGTAGATGGAACACGGGGTAGGAGCGTAAAATCCCTCAATACCCCAAGGCAAGGCAAAACCACAAAACCTCAAAACCTCAAAGCCCCATTAACCCATTTAAATCCCTTTTAAAACCTGTTGACCCAGTGAGCAGCCCGTGCGTGATGAATCCCGACTCCTCGACTTATCGTCTTCGTGTGATAATGCAAAATTAATATTTCATGGTTGCGTTGACTTTGCGATGTTCATTATTATCTCAACCGTGCATGCACGAAGTGCAATGTCTCTCGAAAGCCACCTGTTAGCACGGCTTTTAGGACTGGGGCGAGCATGTCGCTAGATATGCAGCAGAGGAGGGTGATCATTACTCGCAAAGCATCTTGAGAAGAAACAAAAAATCAGCTTTTTTGTCACTGACCTTCGTCGGCAAGGTAAAAGGAAAGTGTTTTCTCGCCCTAAATCGGTGTTCGGGATCTCGGAAATCAGATGAGGCAACTTCTAACAATTCAAATTGATATTTTTAAAATACGATAATTGGAGACATAGTCAAAGGTGAAGTGAGGATAATTTACCGAAGATGCAGATCTTGACTCAACAAATGCCTGGCTGCAGCAGATGAACTGTTGATTAATCGGCTTTTTTTGGTCTAAAATTGCAATTGTTTAAATCAGGAATTCGTTTGTATCAGGAAAAACTTCGAGACATATTTAAGTGAAAGAAGAAACTGAACATGCTTTCATATTTGAGTGCGAAGAAGTATGACTAAAACAAAATTATGCAAATCTCCAAGTCTGGCCGTCGGCCATGCCAAAATGTCGAGCTGTTTCCTTCCACCTCCAAAAAATTTGGGGCCGTGTGCAACGGTATGCTAGATCCAAGAGGATTTGACTCCGGTATGAACAACTTTTACTTTGAATTTCAACGAATAAATACATACAACTAACTCGCAGCAAACCTCCAGGTAAAGAAACAGTCTAATCCACCAGGTCTGCTCTGATTAAACTAATGCTTTTTTGCAATGAAGTGTATGCAAGTAACAAATTTTATCAGTAATGCATGTAGTTAGTCAATCTTAGATGAAGAAGTTGCTGATAATAACGTACCAATTCTTCAACCAACTCTGTTCACCACGCAGATAGATGTTAGTAAAGGGTTGATAATAATCAAAAGGAACTTATTGAAGTTGCTAAATGGATATCATGTGTTCCAGAGGAAAAAAAGAATGTAAATAAGAGTTTCAAAAAACCGAAAATGAAATTAAGAATATACAAAAAAAATAAACAGGTTTTCAGAAATAAAAATCATTCAATTCAAATCTGCATTTTCTCAAGAATATTGACTGGGATTTTTTGCTTCCCCCTTTCTGGGGCCATAGCCACTGATTTTGATGAATGGCAGGGAGTAGTTTGTACTAAGACGTACCTTTTTCCCTTGCAAAGAGAAAGATGTTCGTCTTCCAGCGCAAAACTCATATTCGGATGTCAACCAGCTTCCTCGTCATCAAGGTAAGAAACCTAAAAGAAAAATGAAAGAAAAGTTTTATATACAAACAAAAGAATTTTCAGTAATTATATTTCGTGCTCGAAGAAAAAAACAAAACGCAACTCACAGTTTTTCTGTAGTACTGGTTAAATGATTGCAAGTTTCCCCACGTTCCCCATTGCCGCGCACATTTTGCGTTTGTTTCGCGCGCTAGAAATTAAAAACATTCCTTTAAAGTTCAACTTGCAAGAACTTGCGAGTTATACCGAAAATGCTTTGTCTGAGCATTTGAGCACCTCCTAAATATACTTTTTGTGCGTCTGTTCTGCAGTATTTACAACTACTAGAGAAATAAAGACAAACTAGGTCCTGGATAGCTAGCTTTGAAACAAATAGATAGTAAAATAAAACTGCCATTATGCAGTGTGGGCAAGTTAACAAGCCCCGAACCATGAAAGTGGGGTGCATCACTGAAACTTCTGCGGTAAAAGAGAGCAAAACGGTAGCCGAAGACCAGAAGAAAAAATAAAAAAAAATAACAAGAAAACACTTTCAGTAAAGAAAAAATCAAGAAAAGTCATTGTTCAGCTAGGTCTTAGGGAACCATGCGATGGGAAAGTGATAGGAGTCAGGGTGGAGGAGAACTGGGATGTTGTAAAACTTGAACAAATTTAAGTCTCTACAGTCTACGTTTAAATTCCTTCTTAGTGTTCAACTACCGCTTGGTTTGCTGAATTTAACCAAGTCAAACTTATGCTTTAAATTTTGATCATTGCCTCCAATGGCTGGGGAACAAATCAGAGAATGATTTGAAAATCTGGGAAACTTTGTAAATTTTTAATATCATCTGAGCACATATACCATTTTTAAACCTTTCACCAAAGTAGTAACATGTTGTATCATGGTATGTTGTTTGACATAAGTTCGCTTTAAAATAAAATGTTTAAAATTTTTTAAGGCTATTAAAGTTTCAGTAAAAGTTCTTTGAACCTAACATTTTATAGCCTTAAAAATTTTTAAACGTGTTATGTTGTGTTATGTTACGTTGCGTTGCGTTTTGTGACGTTTCCACTCTCAAAATTATCAATGACTGTCTGTTAACCGTTTTCTTCAAAGGTGAATGGAAAAAGAATCAGTTAACTCCAAACTCGATAAAACCGAAACCTATACGCCTCACAACAAAAGAACTTCCTCGCAAACCAACACACACTAATCTACTATCGTATAACAGCCATGTCATAGCCGGCCGAATACGGAAGAACAAAGGTTTGCTGTTAATGTTTTATACTAGGTAGTCTTCGTGCCAGAAGAACGGGGTCATCGACTTGTGGGCTTGGGGTTTGGGAGGGGGCGATTGGCGTATTACAGAAACTACAAGTAAATAAAATCGAAAAACTTGTTTCGAGTTCGTCCCTAGTACAAGCGGGCGAATCCATGTCGGTTAATTCTTCAAGATAAAAGGAGGCACATTTGGACTTACCTCCACGTCTTAAGTCTTTTCTGACGATTTCTGACTGTTTCCAGAAAGCCAGCAACCTTTCTTAGCGAAAATTAGGTGCGGTAAATAAAGTCAATTTTTCATAGAAACCAGTATGTTTGCATGATATTGATTTTACAGTCAAACTAGACCAAGCGTTTTGCCCAAAAGTCAAGAATTGGTTTTGCTGTCCATAGTTTGATTTAATTCTTCGTTCGAACTTCTCAAACTTAAATCGAAAAACGGACTTCTCGAATCAAGCCTCGATTTGAATTATCAAATTTGACTGGAGTACCTAACAATAGTGGCCTTGTCTTCGTTGTGAATGTAATGAGATGGCACGAAATGTGTATAGCCATGTTTTACGAACCCGGAAAGCCTCTCTCTATTCCAGTGCGGGAAGAGATTATATCTCTTTTGAAGGAAGGTTTTTCGAAAGCTGAAATTGCAAAAGAGTTGAGGGTGACAAGTGCTTGTGTGGGTAAAATTGTATAACATTTCAGAATTTATGGAACAGCGGTTCCTTTTAGTCATGGCGGTAGCCAGCCGTATGTAATGAGCAACAGTGTTTTTGAAGCTATCGAGATATAGAAATTACAGAAACCGAGTACCTTTGCAAGGGAACTTCAAAAAAAGCTGTTGTTTGAAGGAATTTGCATGTGGGATGACTTACCGTCTGTCTCATCTATCAACTCAAGCCTGGGAGGACAGCTGGACATGACTCGTAAGATGTAATCTCTCTCGCACTGCGAAACACGCATGTTCGTAAACATTTCGTACTATCTTTCCACATGCACAACATTCAGCCAGGGCCACTATTGTTCGATATTTATATCAAATGATCTCTGCCAAGTGTCTAAGGTTTTGGATTTTATTTTATTTTATTTGCAGACGATACTAACATATTTATTCTCGTGAGACCCAAATTTGCTCATACAGACAGTAAACGAAGAATTAAATCATTTGTCAAATTGGTTTCAAGTAAACAAGTTGTCCACAAATATTAAGAAATCAAACTTAATCACACTTAAATATAGACAAAGCAGACAAAATCATAGTTTTACTTCTTCAATCAATGACACGAAAATTGATCGTGTCAAAGAAGTTGTTTGCTTGGGTGTTATCATTGATAAAAACATTTGTCTTGGTGTTCTCAAATCAAGAATGTATCAGGGAAAGTGTCAACAACAACAATCCTTTTTTTGTACCTTTAGTTAATTACATTACAATTACAATTACAGTTTTTTCGGCTCGGTCCCTCTAGAATGGCAGAGCCACTCGGACTAGGGTGCGCTTACCAGTTAAAAAGTTTTAGAGTTTCGGGTCATATAAGAAGGACAAAACATGTTATTTAGGCTGGAAGGTTGAGTCAAATAGCAAAACCTACAAAAAGCAATTAAGTTAAAAGAAAGAAAGAAAGAAAGAAAGAAAGAAAGAAAGAAAGAAAGCAGTTTTCAGTTTTCAGTTTTTTTGTGATTTGCTGTACAATTTCGTGGGTTTTTTTGTTGGAGTGTAACAGCCGTTGATGCACCTCATGGGTGAAGGGAGTATGGCTTAGGCCCCTCCTTATATCCTAAGACCAATTCTTGTAAAAGTTCAATCGACAAAGTCAATTAAAGAAAGAAAGAACAAGGCATTTGTTAGTACATAGCGTGCTTCTCAGCTATCAGTTTTCTTTTTAGTCTGTTTCGTGTCATCAGTTTGTCGTTTTTAGCTTTTACACCCCACACTTTTACTCCTGCAAATCGAGTTTAATTTTTCCAAAAGTAGTTTGAATTTTTGGAAGATTTAAATTAGATCTAGAAGTTTGTCCAGTGTTGTACTGATGTTTGTTACTAATGTATTGGAAAAAAGTACCAAAATCATGGGAAGCTGTTTGTTATGGTTCTGATGCATGAATAAAGCAGCATATTAAAATGATATATCGCCAATTTTTTAAATATTTCTAGTCTTTCAAATAACGGGGATGAGTGTGCGTGAAATTCAGAGAATGGTATGATTCTTAAGTCTCTTTTCTGAGGTTTCAGTAAGGGTGTAAGACGTGTTTTATAGGCGTCGCCCCAAACAAGGATTCCGTAAGTTAAATGTGGGTAAATTAGCTAGAGAGTAGGCACAAAGCAAATGTGCATGTTAATTGCCGTATTATTTTGGAAATGTCTGGCAACCTAGGGTTGTAGTCCAAGACTAAAGGAATGGCTTTCTTTTTTGGTTTGATTTTTGGTTCCAACAAATTAGATCTATTGTTACCAAAAACGTCAAACATCGACTCGACTAGAGGTGTTGGATAACCTTGATTCTCGAGATAATGTTTGTATTCAGCGCTCCGGCTTGTAAGGTCTCACCAAAGGAATGCTTTAGCCCAAGGGCGACTCCATAAGGAATTGCCTGCTTACCGTGCAAGGGTGTGGACAGCTAATGACTATCTGTGGGCTTAGTATGAACATGTGGCCTTCCAAAAGTGTGAGAGTCAAATCCAGCACATTACGTTACACACAGAGTATACAAGCTTGAATTTAATAGTTGGATACAAAGTATTGATGTAATCAGTGAAGGCCAATTATTTCTTAGGTTCTTGACATCGATATATCGTCTCTGTAACGCTACCATAGAATGGGTTTGATGGGCCCTCCTTCCTTAGCCAAAAATCAACTTCCCCCTTTGCTATACCTTCGTTCCTTGGCTCTAAGCGGTATCGTGTTGTTGAACATAATGATTACCGCAAAATTCACTGTTATTGGAATCTAGGTAGAGTTGCACTGCGTCTAAAATACAGTCTGTAGATGGAACCTGATTAGCTCTAGTTTCTAAGGCCTGCTTTAAAACAAAGATTGTTATCGGTGTTAGGAAACATAGCTACAACATCCCATGATGTACCCTGAGGGAGTAGTCCTTTATTGAGGTCATTAATTTTGTTGATAAGGTCTGTGGTGTCTTTCAGAAATGATGGTAAATTTTGAGCTAGGAGCTTGAAATAAAACTCCAGAAAAGCAGATAATTTCTCTATGGCAGTCCCACAGCAAGAAGATTGATGGTCTTATGGGTTTTAAAATTGCCGAAGGCAACCCCGGGTTTTGGTTGCCCATCAGTAACCCAGTCAGCAATTTCTTCCGATCACATTAATATTCTGCATCCAACTATCAAATTCGAGCTTGTGTGCTCTAGTAAGAAACTTAAAGTGCTGGATTTGACTATCGCGGTTTGGGAAGGCCTAATTGAGACCGATGCTAAATCACAGATAATCATTTGCACTTGTCGTATAGCAGTTCACACCCTTGCGCTATAAGTAGGCAATTCCTTTTAGCGCCTTCTAAGTTCAAAAGAGATCATAACAACCAACCGGCGTAAAATTGCAGAAGCTTTAAGTGTAACAGAAAGTGTGATAATTGCAGATGTTATCTAATGGATACCAAGGAACTCGATATGTTTTTGGTCACTACAGTAATAATTACAAAACCCTCAAATAATATGGGTTTTGAAGTTCAGACGTTTAAAAGCGAGATTGTATTTATGGGGTTTTACCCGATAACTGAACGGCAACAAAAGCCGAGTAAAAACATCGTTGCATGTTAGCTTACACTAACATGAAGAAGCTAGACGGTAGTACTCAATGCAACAGGGAACTTTATTAGTGCAGTAAGGAGGTAGCTAAGGCGGGTAAGAAATACAAGCACGCTCCTTCACCTTCCATATTTTGACAATGGTCACAACCAGTTCTTTCGAACCGCTCTGGGGCAAATGAAAGGCGTTGTCGTCACGTGATGGAACCCAGAACTTACGGAAATTAACGGTTCTTAGCCTGCAAGAAATACAATAACTGTTTGTTTTTTTAAAAGTAAGATGTAGATATAGCTTCAAAATGATTTAAAGGTAAATTGATTCTTGAAAATTTTTGCATTGGTCATGAGGTCATTTTCTATTCCTCAGTCGAATGCTTTTTTATGCTGCATGAAGCTCATAAAAACTGTGATCCTGATTTTTTTCCTTAGATGGAAACCGCACAAACTAAACTCAGCCTATTGTAGCATTAGTAAGCAATTAAAACTATTATTTAAAGTTGTTATTACTATTATTACTATTATAATTATTGTATTATTTTCAAATGTTATAATTATTGTCATAACTACGACACAAAGTTTAATATTTAATAAACGCCAGAAATGTGACATTAATGTTAGCTGTCGTTGTCATTGTATTTTTTCACTGTAATTATGCATTGTTGCTTACTTTATCTTTTTCTTTAGCTTACCTTGTCATTGGAATACCTACTGCCCATCGCAAGAAAGCTCATTACCTAATCGATTCTCTTCAAGAACTTATTCGAGGGTTGGACGAGAATGAAAAACAAGAAGTGGTTATTGTTGTTTTTGCAACGGATTTCGAGGAAGAATTTCGTGGAACTGTTGTCACTAGTGTTGCAAGGAATTTTAAAGACGAACTGGAGTCGGGATTAATTCATGTTATCGAAGCACCTGCGAAAGATTACCCCCCGCTTACGAATATCCCACCACTATGGAATGACAAGCCTGAAAGAATACGGTGGCGTTCGAAGCAGTGCATTGACTACGCTATTTTGTTTCAGTATTGTAGTGATCTTGGGAGCTTTTATCTTCAACTGGAAGATGACATCTCAGTAGATGCTGGTTATCTGAAGGTCATAAAATCCTTCATCGAAGACAACGAGAAGAAGAAATGGAGCGTTCTTGAATTCGGAGCACGTGGCTTCATTGGTATGCTTTACCGAGCTTCCACCCTTGTACACCTCTCAAAGTTTATACGTATGTACTACTGGATTTGGCCTGTTGATATATTGTTCCGACACTTTAACGATTTTAGCTTGCATGGAAACCCAAGCTTTGCTCGTTTAGAGAAACCTTTATTCCGTCATGTTGGCTCTTACTCGAGTCTTGATGGACAGCTACGAAAGGATGACGATGCAAGCGTTACTGGTCGGCTGCATCCAAACGCGAACAACCCTCCAGCTCAAGTTACCACAACTATTACAAATTACGCTGGATTAAGTATCGCCGAGACTTACGCTAAGAGTAAACATGGCTCTTTCTGGGGGAAAAACCTAAAGATACAAGACAATATTACAATTACATTTGCCAAACCAGAAAGTGTCTCACAAGTAGTCATAGAAACTGGCGGTCACGGGGCTGCTGATGATACCATTGGAGGAGCCACGCTGCTTAGAAGTTCCGAGAAAGAAGGTGGGAAATGCGAGACCTTTGAAGAATTGAGAAGATATGAAAATGTCGCGAAAATAATCGCTCGTGTTTCAAATGAAAGAGAAGAAATGTTAGTAAAATGCTTCCGATTGACCTTAACTAAACTTCAGTTAGACAAGAAGGGTCACAGTCGGTGGTTAAAGATACGAGAAATTGCTGTTTGGACAAAGAGTTATAGTTATGGCACTTCTAACAACAATCTTCATTCTACAACAAGTGAAATAAAGACAAGTATATCAAGTTAAACATACATATTTTTAGTCGTCAGACGCCTAATAAACACTAAAGTTTTATATTGATAGGTACCGCTGAAAAGGAGGGGCTGACGGGCTTTAGCCTTCCGCCCCTTCCCCTAACTATGCCACATTTCTGCTCACAGTCACATATTTTAAGAAATGAAGAGAGCTCTCAGACGCTCTTTTAGTTTCTTTGCATTACCATTCATCTACTGCGTCGGCATTTTCAAACGCAATTCAAGGAATTTTGTAAATTATGACAATGAAATCTGTATATCCATTCGGGCTAGTGTTCTTTGACTGGTAGTTTATTTTCTGAAAAGCAATTTTTCTAAGCACATATACTGTTTCATTTGTACAGTAACTGACTAGGAAAACCAGGCGGAGGTCAGAAAATGATCACTGATGTGATAATTTAAAATTGATTTTTAAAAAGGGTCTGCACCATTTACCTGACGAGATTTAAATCAACATTTAAACGAGCTTGATAACCGACGTAGGACTGGAGAGAGTGGGGTAATTTTTTGCCGAAAAAGGGCGATCGATGCTGATTAACGGCTAAAGGATGGAACAAACACTTAAATGCAAACAACGTGTTTAAAATATTAAAGCAAGAAGAAACACTGTTGTGCGTGCGTGGTTAAGTATAGATAGTTTTCGAGTTGAAAGAGGGTCTTAAATTTTCTATAAATAGGCTTGGAGAATTTTGCACTTCATCTAACAGAATTAAGAATTCATAGTGATTTTATGTTGATACTGTAAAAAGAAGATAAGTCTTGATAAACATGCTAGGAGTGACTAGAGCGGTTTCACTTTGAAACAGTTGCTTGAGTAGTAACCTTTTTTGATTTGATTGTTTTTGTAACCTTTATTACTCTCGAAACCTTTTGGTTTCTTGTTCTGTTTTAAAAAGGTCTAGTGAAATCACTCTAAACAGGTAAAACTGGTTATAAATAAGATTACATATAGCTATTTAACCTTCACTTAGTTGTTTGTGTTGGTATCAAAAAGTTGATATGGACGTTCTGCAGTATTTTCTTGACCAAAAAAATTAATCATAAAGTTTGTTCGTTGAGAAAAGCTCTAACCTTTTGTAAAATGTATAATCTGTTGTTGGTTAGTCGCCCAGCGACTCAATTTTTTACGGCTTTCTACACACTATTTTTACCTACATACTC
>JAOBYE010729652.1:0-10043 GCA_025403585.1 Parazoanthus swiftii | reverse complement strand
GACTATGTCTCAAATGAAGAACTCTATGGAGAACTCCCCAGGCTTTCCGACAAGGTGGCCTGGAGGAGATTAGGTCTGGCGGGTCATTGTTTCAGGCACTCGGAGCTTCCCGCTCACCACCTCATCCTGTGGGAGCCAGCTCATGGTTCGCGCATACCTGGGCGACCATCCCAAACATTTATTGATACTATCAAGAGGGACGTTGGGGCGGCCAACACTGCCGAGCTTGCTAAGTGTATCGAGGACAGGCTGGATTGGGCTTCGAGGCGTGCAGCTCGGCTGAGGCCGCCCTAGTAGTAGTAGTAGGCTCTTACAAGGTTCTTAATTCCTTTATGTAGATTTTATTGTTGTTAAACCAAAATGCCAACAAAAGCATGGGTGTGGCACTGTGACAGCCATACTACCAAATGATTACAGCACTAAATGACTTACCAAACCAATGCCTGAATTTCTTTAAAAAAAGATTTTGAAATAATTGTCTTGTTATGATTCAACATTCAGTTTGCCACAACTCATTGTTACTTTCATATAATTAAGAAGCTGTTTTACTTTGCCAACATAAATAGGTTCTTTATTTTTTTGGTATTAAAAGTCAAAAAGAGAGACTTTAGGTTCTTAAATCACTAGGTTCTGAGACGCGGGTTTTTACTCTATATCATAAGTCACCTTCAGAAGGACAAGGGAGCGCTACACGTTACGAAATCACAATCTGAATACGCCTATGTAGCAAACTGAGGCAAAATGTCTTTAGAGATAATAAAAGAGCCTTTTATGGTACGTGTTTTACCTGCCTGTTGGGTCTGACGTTCTTAACGTTTGTATTTCAATATTTCGTTTTTTGTTGTTTTTATTGATTCCGATCTGTTATCATTTTCAGTTTGTGTAAGCCATCATTAATGGTAAACTATATATGTATATATATAGCGCTGGATTTTTCAAGTTTCCCCTCTCAGGTTGTAGATACTGTATCCTACAAGTACACAGTTCGTCTACCAAATGTTTTGTTTTTAACTTGATGTTGTGGAAGTTAACAAGCCTTTGATCTTTTCAGCCTTTGAATCTTTGCACACAGAAAAATGTTTTAGAAAGTTCATCCTCAACAGCACGTGAATCTACATCCTATTTGGTTGCATCCTAGCAAATCTACTCGTTTCATTTTTCAGTTCAAAGGAAATGTGGAATCAAACAAGCACACTTAAAGGGACAGGTGACTCTCTCAGCTTTTCTACCGCGCTTCTGCAAATGGATAGAAAACACCACTAAAGAAGTCTGTACACAAACACGTCAGCAATTTTTTCCAGGTATTTAGAGAAGCTAAAAGTTTCGGCACGATTATATAGAACTGTATGAAGAGCATATGAAAGCTTAAGGTTAGTCGTTACTTTTAAAACCTTTTTGACGTTAGAGATGGAGAAGGATTTGTAAGAACATGTAGACAAGCAAGTAGACAAAGTAGCATTATTAGGTGTCACTTTTCAAAGTAACAATATAATCATTGATGGTTGCGTAAAAAATGCTAAGAACAGCAATTGATTTTTGTCTATAGTTTCACCTAAGATCACATATGGCCTGTCTGTCTGTCTACGTTTTATCACATCCGGAACGTTAATATATCTGTTACCCTACTCAGATATCTGACTTTACAAGCATAGCAGATTGCAGTTTTTTCAAGGAATTCTCCACTAGTGCTATACCTAGTCACCCCCTTCTTCCACTGTTACCCAAGATTAAGCCCCCTCTTTACTCCTCACAGACCCACAAATCCTGCTACCTAAACTAACTCTGAACGTTTCATATATAGCTTTATCAATAGATTGCACTTTGAGCATGAAGCGGCAATGTAGATAAGCTCATCGATTGAATTATTGTTTTGCGGATTTATGGTTTATAGTTTAATGGATATTGTTCATTATTTACAACATATCACGTGCTGTTGCAAATATTATACAAAAGACTATGAAGACTTTAAAAGTGTCAGCGCTATTTCATTTCCATCACCGTCTCCAACTCCATCTTCGCTGATGGTTTGAACATGGCTGGCGTTTTAAGCTTTGCTGTGATAAAGTAATACAGCTCCAGAAAACGGGTTTACTGAGAGATCATAAATACAAAACTTACGCAATTTGTTCAATCGATTACTGAAGCTGACAATGTGAGCAATTGTTTCTGAACAAATTATTGTATTAATCTTCAGATAATCTGGGGATCATTTACGCTGGCATCAAATTTGTTGTACATCTGATTCAAATAACTATTTTCTGTTAACATTAATCACATCAAAACCTTTTGTTACAGTGCTGATTGCTCACAACGGAAGGGTCTTTGATTTTGACATCCTCTTTGCCGAAATTGAAAGAAGAAATGGTCTCAGCTTCGACCTTTTGAGAAAAATCGATCTTCACTTTGCCGACACGCTTCCTTTCTTGCGAGAGGTTTGTTTTACGTATATGACGTTTCATTTAAACTAAGAGTGGATGCGTTTGAAACGTGCATGTTACACATGACATGTGCATCACCTTTTTCTCAAACATGTTTTAAAATTGTTCGAAGATAGATTCTTTTTCAGATTGGCGGTTAAGCCTATACATAAACAGAAAAATGTTGTGGTTGTTGCTATATAGCAATTTGCGCAAGTCAGTTGACTCTTTATGTCACAATGTATTCTATCGATATCAAAGCTGAAATTGATATTTTCATGGCCTCAAGCATTAACACTACTACCGCGAACTAGCAGAGAGGGTGGGCCTGAATATGCAATTCTGGAAAGGAAGCCAGAAATGGCACAGGTGCTACAAAACATGTTTTTTCAGTGTTTTTTCTCAAAAAATTGTTCCCAAAATTGCTAACAAAATGGGGACCCGGCCACCTGTGCCCAGTCGGTCCCTCTCCTAAATCCGCCCCTGAACTATAATGTTGAGCGAATACCTGCTAGTTAGGTAGTAGTGTGACTTTTTCTGGATACGTTCAGCAGTTTGAAATTTTCCTTGACGCTGATCTACGGTTACTTTACACTTGGTAACAAAATAAAACAATTACTTGAGTGATGATTGTGGGAGACTAGATCTAACCTCAGCCCCATTAATTTTAACAAGAAAGACTAACGATGTAAGATGTAGTTCTTTTAAAAATGACGAAAGCTTTACAAATTTTGATTCAAAATAATTCATAAAAGGGGACTGTGCCTGGATTTACATTCAAACCGCAGCCATGATTTTTTTGCTTAAACAATTTCTGATAGCTATTAACTTATACAAATCTACTCACAGCTACAGAAGAGTGGATTGGAAATCCTACACACAGTGGAAGTTAGTGACGAAGAAGAATCTCGAGCAAACGAAGAAGTAAGTTTTTAGTTAAAAACGCTAGTGAATAACTTGATTTAAAATATCGTCCAATTATTCAACTTTGTTGTATGTTTTCGTGTTTGTTAAGGAATCAGATGAACATTTTATAAAAAGGTTCATCGTACTCAGACAAACAGAAAGCACTTGGTATATTTTCACGCTGACAGGCATTCAAAAATGATTTACTGTTCTTAAATTGTTCTCCCAAACACATCTGACAGTGATGCGACAGCAATCTGCATGTTTAACGCAAATGTTAATTTTCTTGTATCTTTTATCCCGTTGTCATGCGAACTACAATGGTAATACATACCTCTTATTAGCCGAGTGCGAGGTCCGTAAGGCAAGTTATGGATCGAGTTGTTTCCTTCCGAAGCGCTCGGGCAATGAAAACAAGGAAGGAAAAAACGAGGATCCATAATTTGCCGTACGGACCGAGCAAACAAAGCTAATAAGATGTTTATTATATAGCTTTGTTGATTATTTGAAGCAAGTGAGGCTGTAAATGACAGCCGCCCAAGAACTGGAGGTCAGCACGGCTACTTACGGACCTGAAACCAACCAATCACAGCACGCAAAATCAGTCAGCCATATAATAACATCAGCATATCACATGATCCCAGTCTAGCTCATTTTTGTTAAGGTCTGACTGGACAACACTTCAAATAAGGTTTAAAGCTGTACAAAATGGTTACTTTTTAGAACACCTTTTTATAACCTAAAAGTATAGAAGCTTCTGAGAAAAGTATACTTGTTAACTAATCTTTTGCCAGGACGAAAAGGTCGTAGGAAAGAAGTGGAAGAAAGATAAGAAATGGAAAACAGGACAAAAGTCTACGAAGATAAAACTTGGACTGCGAGATCTTTACAAAGTTCTCGTGGATGACAAAAACTACAATGGTTAGTTCCACAAATAATTTAAAAATTTAGTGTATTTTTTTAGCCAAACAAAATGGAAAAAAGTGAGTTCTTTGAAGGTAAGCTCGATCAAGTATCCAAGAGTAAAAATTGGTTCTTGAAACTAAAATACATTCTTTAAAAGTAAACCTTATCCCTTCAAACTAAAACTTGATTTTTTAAACTTAATCTTTAAATTGGAAACTAGCTCTTTCGTTTTTACTTGATACGGTTTCAGCTCACAGAGCGTTGGCCGACGCTCAAGCACTGAGGGACGTTTTAGCAACTAAACAGCTGCAAAGCAATCTTGGAAAATTGAGAATATCCGATGTCGACGAAGAGGTTAGTCGTTGGACGTCAAAACGAATCACACACAAACGACGCCTGAAGCTCAAACACAGTCTTCAAAGCTCTGCTAACCTCAACACCTTAAACCGCTTGGCAGAGGCTGACGTCAGTTTTGAAGATCTGCAGTCCATGGCTAGTAATTTCAACCTCAAAGATTTCACCACGAAGCTACGTGCAGTGAGAGTAAACAGTAAGAAGGAAGCCGAGTCAATCTTCAATCATCTGCACCGCAAAAAAAAACTTGAATTATAAATTTTGTTGATTTCAATTTTTGAATTTTTTCCATTCACGCTTGATATCCAACGTTCAAACTCATTTATTTCCAATTGAAAGATGGCAATATTAACACACACAGTGTTGTTCTTACGTTTGTACAGAAAAAAGTCATAAAAACGAGAGGCAAGTTTCCACCTGTGAACACATTTATAGATTCGAATATAACAAACTAATAATTTGATGACGTCATATGTGACGTCATATTCATCAGAAAAAACTTATGCTGCAAGAAACAGAATAACAAACGTCCTCTTAACTGGGGAAGACTGGGTTTACTCTCTTTCAATCAATTACATTTTTATACTCTAGTGAAGAAGCTTTGTTTGGATTGCATTACACGGTTTAATCTATATTGCTTTGCTGAAATTTTGAATTTTTTGCTCATTTCAAGCTCTGCAAATAATAAATTTTAGTCATAATCGGTCATGCGATATGATCCACTCACCCTTTGGCTGGTAGGGGACCGTTTTGTCAGTTCCCCAGATACGGTCGTTTGTATTGGACTGAGGTTTCATACACTGCTTTGCATTTGTCTGTGGAGACCAACTTTACTGTGGATGCTGGTGAGTCTTAACTACCAATCAGTTGTCCCTGGTTACTGTTGAGCTTCCATCAGTAAAATAGCTCAGCACATGCGAAGCAGCGTATTTGCCGCTGGCTGTACAGTTCAACTTCGATTTTTAAAGAGAATTCTTCGTAGTTCCTAAGTACAATCTTAAAACCATGGGGAGGCAAGCTTTTCCTTTATAATAGCATCAATAATTAATGAGGATCAGTCTCCCTGGCAACTTCAGAACTACAGGTCCTTAACAAATACTTTTGAAACTAGAGATAAAACATTTTTTTAAAAAAATTTCATTTTAGATTTACTTGAGTGTTAGCCTATATATATATTAGTAATAGTTGTACATTTTACCGAATTGTGAATTGTTTATTTATATTCTAAGATAGTATTACTACGCGCTATTGTTTTTCAAGAAATGGCGCTATAGAAATATAGGATATTATTATTATCATCGTAAAAAATTCCTCGCTTTAAAAAGTTTCCTAAATTTTTTAGTTTACCGTAACAAGCATACTAAGTGCCGACATTGTAATATAGTATTAATGTATCTATTGATGATTTTTTTGCCTTATCTTATCATATTTTTATTGTAAATAGTTTCTTAAAAACCTTTTAGAGGAGATACTATTAAAGTTTATTATTGTTATTATTATTAAAAACCAGACAACTAATTTATCAACGCCCCTTTTAACAAGTGTTGATGCATGAACGGATTTTGTAACAGCTCTTTGGTCAACTGTTGGGGAGGACTGCATGATTTCACTGTTTCAAAGGCAGATTAGAAGTGAGTGTGACTGTTGTTGTTTTGACTACACTAAGTTGTCCCCCGCAAAACACCTGCGCTGCCTAATTTTGCTTGACACAATAAGCTATAATCGCGCGTTTGAGCTTAATCATTGCGTTCTCTGTTGGAGACATCTGCTGTTAAAAGGGTTGAATCTAATTCTAAGAATATTGTGTTGTATACGAATCGCGCCGAGCAAAAAATGTTACTTAAACTTTACCATGGGGCCAGCAAAACGAACAAAAACTAATGGCGTCGTTTCGCTCGGCGTTCCCTCTCGTTAAAAGTTATCCCACCTGACTGACAGCTCTTGGGTTTCCGAGGGTGAAGCAAATTTAAAGATGGAACATAAAGTCAAGGTAGAGCAGTACACACATTACTTGCAAATATTGACAGCTTCCATTTTTACTGCATACTTATTGCAACTTATTTAATATCTTTAACAAAACAAGTGAGAAAGCAAAAAAAAAGCGACCGACAGAGTGTGCTGTATATATGAACTGCGGAAACATAAAGCCAATTTGGAAAAAGCTAAGCATTGCATTATGTCATAAGCGCGACGTCAGACATTGTTTCTAAGCTGGACAAAGTTGAGCACATAATTTGCCTTAAGGTTTCGTCCTGTCTCTTTTTCTTTCTCATTTGCATTTTATTCTGTCTTTCTTCTAGCTGACCCTTCGTTATTCTTCCTGTCGCTTGGTTCTTCTTGCTTTCCAGCGGCTCTTCATTCTCTTCAAGTCTGTTTGACAAAGCGATTTTTTTTTCTGTATCCAAGTTTGGAGATTATTCTATGTCTAACTAATCGGTAAAAATAATTCTTTGAAATATAATACCTAAAACTAATTTCCACAATAGTCAAAACATAAAATCAGATAACAAAACAAAACTGGAATTAACCCTTTCAAAGTGTTGACCGTATATTCGGTTTTTTTAATTGCTTGGTGACCAGACATCTATTTTACTTCCTTCAAATTCTCATTTACACGAGTTAATGCACTGCACTGTTTTGTGTCAGCTCTTGAGCCAGTAATTCAGGAAAAGTTTAGATGTTTATTGGAAAGAAGAGTAGCTGTAGTTACTGTTTTAAATAATTCAGTTCAAGCTAATTCCCCGGCTAATTCATCCCACACTAAACATCTGTGCGTCAATATTTCTTTCCTCTCAGTTGGGTGGCACACTTTAATCAAATAGGGGACTGTCCCTAGTTTACAGTTCATAAATTATTGCTATGAGTAAAAATTGTGCATAAAAAGTTTTATACTTTAAAACACAACTCTAGCGACGCCTGCTGACAGCTTGTCGAAAAGGTAATTTTTTCACGTTTGTATTCATTTAATAACATGCTGTCACCCATGCAATGGTTCCTTTTTGCTGTAAGATATACGAATCCATATCCACGGGCACAAAGCAGGTCACATCGCAAAAGACTGCACTTTAGTTTTTCGCTTAATAACCAGACATTTATTTTACTGCATTCAACTTCTCGTGTACGAGAGTTAATGCACTACTGTGTTTTGTGTCAGTTCTTGAGCCAGTAACTCAGGAAAAGTTTCGGTGTTCATTGGAAATAAGTGAATGCTGTAGTAACTTTGTTTTTCAAACAAATAATTTATTTCAAGAGCTTTAATTAAATCCACTATAAACATGTGTGCGTTAGTATTTGTTCCCTCTCAGTTGGGGGCACTTTTCCCAAAAAGGGGATTGTCCCTAGTTGGCTCTAAATATATTTAGATGAGTACAAAGTGTGCACAAATGTTTTTTTTATATTAACACTACTCTAGCGATGACTGCTGAAGGCTTGTCAGAACCAGAACTGGGTAAGTTTTTCACATTGAAAAACGTCATTTGTTCTTTTTTATCGTGAAACATTCAGCGAAAAGAAAATACAATAGTGTTCAAACTAATATTTGGTTTCTATGAGACTGTAAAACTTGATATTTTTCAAAAAGTTTCAAAATACAGAAAAATACCATTTGCAGGTGCTTACCTAAAAATGATTGTGAACCTAAGAACAATCAGGCAAAACAATCTGCAATGTCGCAACCAACTACTACACATCTCAAACTTACGACAAAAAACTCCAATTCGAATCACAGATCGATACCTTGTTTCTAAATACACAAATTTGAACCATTTTCAGTTCTTCTGTCATTTGTTTGTTGCAATATCTGAAACAAAAACTCAACAATGAACTAGTGCCAGACCAACATAATTCAGTGTTCTATCTCTATAGCGTTATTTTTAAGAAGATTCAGTAAAGTCTTCAGTAGAAAGCCTCCATTTCCAAAGGTCCAGAACAAGTAATTTGACGTTCAATTTGAAAATATTCTAAACTTTGTTGTAATTTTAAAGAACTGTTTTGTATCAAAGCTTCTTTGTTTTAAAAGATTCAATGATTCAAGGCCATTCAACGAGGTCTCGTACATTTAAGGAGAATATCGTTTGTTCAAACCCAATTGCAGTGTTTGTTTCAGCCCATTTTCTTCAAAATGATCTTCAGCATATACTGTTTGAACCGACATTATAAATGTGTAAAGCCGCCAACTGCCAATAATGTTACAAAACTGAAAATAATCAAAACAAATTTGTTTGACAAAATATTTTACAAAACTCTGACAAAATTTCTTGTAAAAACAAAATTTTGGGAGTAGATGTAGGTAAAGGAAATTACCCTGCCCTTCTGTTTTGAAAACTATTATAGTATTTGTAACATTCTTACATACCGGTGACACCAATGCCTTGAGCTTTGTCCAGCTCTTTTTCTAGCTTCACTAGTGGTCTTGAGTTGCGAGCTCTTGTGGAATATTTGCACTTATGTATCTCTTTTTCTCGATAATAAGTTCTCGATCCACAACTCTAGCTTCTTTCCCCTTTTCTTTTGCAACAAACATGTCTATGATCAAGGCTTTTCTTTCTTCCTGAATTGCCCGTGCATAGTCTGCTGTTATGTATGCATCTCTGAACCGGGTGAATGATCTTACGTCTGAAAATGTTGTCTCTGTCTTTGCGGCACACAGAGCGAGTAATAATTGGTCTTTTGTTTTGTAGACTGCGTGGAAACGAATGTCACTAACTAGTGTCAATATTCAACTCTTGTTCTATTACTAAGATGTCGTAGACCAGTCTCGTATAGTTTTCTAACATTATATTCCTTTCTCTTTCTTCATTTAGTTTCTTCCTTGTATCTTCATGTTATCTATTGTCATCTGTTGGGCATCCTTTTCTTCTTTCTCAGACCGTCTAATGTTGCGCATACTTTTTCTAAACTTTTTTCGACTTCTTTAACGGTTTTGTTGATCGATTGAACTTCTAATCACATTTCTGTTCTTCTAGACTTTGCTGAAATGCCCATGCATTTCAGAGTTCATAGTTTGCATCGAACTCATGTGCTCAACTAGCGTGCATGCGGCGGTTACTTCTGGTGGCTCGGAGTCGAGACATTGTATGTCAGTATACTGAGAAAAAAGATAAATTTCAATTCAACTAAGAATCTAAACGCTGATCTCTAAATACAACTGCAGGCACACTTTTGGTTTTTCTGTTCAATTATATATTGTAATAGATCAAACGAGGCCATTCATCTCTAATGTTCAAACAACATTAAAAGTATCAGAGAAAGTCCTTATTTCCAACAACCGGAAAAAAATGTTAAATGTTCCACTTGAAGGCCTTCGTACTATTTTGCAACTTAATAAATATCTTAAGACACACAAGTGAAAAAGCAAAAAAGAAAATGACCGACAGAATGTGTGTTTCAGGCCTTATTCTCAACTGCTTAAGTTGAGTACTTTACTGCGAAGATCTTTCATTTGCTTAAAATGTATATCCG
>JAOBYE010729619.1:0-10045 GCA_025403585.1 Parazoanthus swiftii | reverse complement strand
GCTGGATTAGTATACGGACGAATGAGTGTTTGCTGTAGTGAGTGACTGAATGCATAAATGGTTGAAAAAGTGAATGATTGAATGAATGATTGAATAAAAAAATAAATAAATAAATAAATAAACAAATAAATAAATAAACAAATAAACAAATAAATAAATAAATAAATAAATAAATAAATAAATAAGTAAATAAATAAATAAACCATAGATCCAGAGAACAGGTAAATGAATGGCTGAACGGATGGAGAGAAGGGCGATTGGATGGAGGGATATTTGAACTACGAAGGAATAAGCGAACGAACAAATTTTTGATGTAATGTACAAACAAACAAAAAATCAAGCAAACAAAAGGATGACGATGACGGCTGATGAATGCCTGGTTGTTCCGATGTAACAGAAGACGCAATGATGAACATTTACCGTCACACAAACAGCCGGATATCCTTGGGCCAGTTCACCAGAGGCCTTGGTGACGTCATCATACTGTTTGAGTGACACCAGTTGTGGTGGGAGCGGGAAAGTGACGGCGCCTGTTTGTCTAGCCTTTTCTATAAAAACCATCAGTTTTCTCCTCCCCAGATCAACATTGCCATTCCCGTCCGAACTCAGCCGCAGAGAAAACGCCTGGCGGATTTTACGACTCGCGTCGTACAACACGTTGATCTTGAGGGAGTGGCTGGTCTTGTTCCCCGAAAAGATCAACTCCTAAAATCTCGAAAAAGAGTTTGATTAGTTGTTACATTGGATAGTCAATGTGAAATGAAAACGCAGAAAATTTGAAACTCTTTTTATTTTTCTTAATCTTTCATTTTCAGTTGATAACGGTAAGTTAAATTTGGCAATGGTAACGCCAATAGGAATGACAATGAAATTGGCAAAATTTATTCTGGAGACGGATTAAATAAATTGTTTTGTTGTTTGTTGTTGTAGCGTTCAAAGATCACGGCCATACCTTATTAACTGGCTCGTAGTCTTTGCCACCCTTTGCTGAGCCGTCGACGCTGTACATGCGTACCCGCGAGGTTCGCGCGGGATCACCCATCTTATACACAGCCACCATCGCGTGGGTCCTTTGCCCCTTGATAACAGGCTCCTGTACGTACAATCGAGATTCGGAAAACCGAACGACAGGTCCTAGCAAAAAATTACATTTGCATTTAGAAGTGCAGAGTTTTGCACCCAAGGTTACAAAAACAATATATTTCCAATACTTTTTCAAGGACTAAGGCACTTTTTAAATTTGTCGGTTGCGGCTGACCCTACCGTTCTGAAGTAGAACGAGACAACTGTCGTCCCAGCCGGCAAGAGCGCCGGATTTGTTGAGTTTTGGCGGGAAAAGTACTTGCGCTGTAAACTGTTGCAAACATATGCAACGCTAAGTATAACGGCATTTACTTTTGATTCCTGACCAGGATCTGTTTTTCATTGTAGTTTGCTAGTCAAGACACATGTTGTTAGGAGAAAGTTCTATAAAATATTTCGTTTTAGTTCATGTCATTTCGAACAACAGTCCATTGCCGTTTTCGTGAAGAGAGACGAAGTACGCCCGCAATCCTCCTGGCTAGCAGTTTCTCGCCGACTCGCTCGCTGCTTCGCCGTTCGATATTCGTGTTTCCTCGATTGATTCTGAGGAATAGTGAGAGACTGCTCGCATTCTAAACAAGTCGTTATCACGAAATACAACTAACAACAACTCAAACCTGAACAGAAGCTAAATAGAGGATAATATAAGACTGAGTATATTATAGTATTGAAGAGACAAGTCGGAAAAACGCAATTCAAGGTCACAAATTTGCAAAAAAACAAAAAAATAAAAAGTTAAGGGTTTTATCACTCCAGGTTTGCTTATCTTGTTTTTCCTCATCAGCTGTGAAAGGTCAGTCGCATAATTTTTTGGTGGAAAAAAGTTGCACACTTCATACTTTTGCTTTAAAACTTGGATTTCAAGACGCCATCTTGGAAATTTGCCCAGCTTTTTTCTCTTACTACCTCACGCGCAGTCATTACTCCAATATATCTATTGAAGAATACTGAACAGCTGGAACCACTAGTATTCCAGTCCTATGCACTACCACGACGCCCAACAGCTTTATTTTCTTCCAGTCATCATTTTTTGCTGTGTTTATGCTAAAAATGACATCAATTTTTGTTGGAATATCGTTGGCTGTTTACGAAAGGGAATTAGGCCGGAGTGGGTTTCAAAAGTTTATCAATACATACTGTCTTCTCGGTCAACTATCTCAACAGTCGTCTCATTAATGGCGCCCACACGAGAAGGTTTGTCAGTATCTCCGAGAACCAACCGGAAATTCTCCTGTCCTTCAAATGTGACGTCATCGATGATAATTACACTGCAGTCCTTATTGCTCTCCCCAGGCTCAAAGGTCACCAGTGATTGCGCGGTTCTAGGACGCTCCACATAGTCTTTATCTACACGTGCTGTGCCTTGGCGTGTGTAACACCGCACTGATGTTCGTGGGCGCAAGTCGCCAGTGCGGACAAGCAAAGTGTGCAGAACTCCGTCTTTTTCTTTTGTTTTATATGTTGTATCCTTGAACTGCACTGTCGGTTCTGTGTGTGGGAGCGAAATGATTTAAGAAGTTAAAACAAACTACCAAAAATCCTGGCGTTCAACAACGTACAGGAATTCAATTAACAACTGCAAAGATTTCCCGCGAATCTACTAAGCACTGATAAAACCCCAGGGGGACTTTATATCCAAATTAAACGCTAAAACTCCATTGTTCTTATTTTAATTTATTTTATTTTATTTATTTTATTAGCTTTTTTCCCCGAAGGGAGAGGGACACTGCTACAGGTTTCCCCAATTACAGCAAGCCCTTTGTAGGGGGGAAGGTGACAGTACACAACACCTGCATTAGCCCATTCTCTGGACAGGCTACAGTAACAGCCTAAAACTCAGACTTTTAAGCAAACATGGTGGTAGTTGTCAAATTTCAACTTTACCTCTGTTTTATTCAATAGTATGACTATCACTAATAGTCGTTCCAACACCAAACTAATATCGATTATAAAGATATTACGTCCCTTATATTTCATCTGAACAAAAAATTCAGTATTACTTCACTTACCCCTTGTACGGATCCACCAATGATAAAACCATATTTGCTGCGAATTTTTCGTTTAGTTTGCAAAGCCTAGTTTTACGATTTCGACATGGTATCGAACCATTACGTTCTAACACAAAACAAACTTAAAGTCATTTGCAAACGTTTGTTGCATCTAGGAAATACACATTTGCATACATTGGAGACATGTCCACAGAACTTACTGTCTGACTGTGTGTCGGTTATTGTGATAACAGTCTTGTGTGGCTTACTGAGCCCCAAATTGATAGGTGTCCTAAGGAGAAATTCAAACCTCATACTACAGTACGTACTGTCTACTGTGTATCTGTTATTGTGATAACAGTCTTGTGTGGCCTACTGAGCCCCGAATTGATTGGTGTCCTAAGGAGAAATTCAAACCTCATACTACAGTACTTACTGTCTGACTGTGTATCTGTTATTGTGATAACAGTCTTGCGTGGCCTACTGAGCCCCGAATTGATTGGTGTCCTAAGGAGAAACTCAAACCTCATACTACAGTACTTACTGTCTGACTGTGTATCTGTTATTGTGATAACAGTCTTATGTGGCTTACTGAGCCCCGCATTGATAGGTGTCCTGAGCACAAGCTCAAACCGCTCATCCCCCTCCAGCCGAGGAAGACCGCTGTCATCTAAAATGTCCACACGAACTACCTGGCTACTGACACCAGGTGAGAAATACACCGGGTGCGTTACGGGTAAGTAGTCCTGGCCAGCTGGGAATTAAAAGAAAATTGTACGCGATTCAAAGGTAAACATACAATAACTAAGTTAAATTGAACTATAACGATAATGACAAACATAAACCAGAACTATTCCCCTAAACCCGAAATTGTGTGTTTATACTTTGTCTTTGAGTTATTTATAAGCGAACACTCACATATAGAAAAGCACACACACACGCACGCACACACGCACGGCCAAGCATCACATGTACCAATATAAAGTACTCAGTCTAGCTGAAACAGATTTGTTTTTGGAAATGTTTTAACACTTAAGCAAGTACTTACATTACTTGACTAATGACTATGACTATGACTGTAACTGTGACTGTGACTGTGACTGTGACTGTGACTATGGCTATGGCTATGACTGTGGCTATGACTATGACTGTGACTATGACTATGGCTATGACCATGATTATGACTATGACTATGACTTTGACTTTGGCTATGACTATATCTATGACTATGACTATGACTATAACAACGACTGTCACTATTACTGTCACTGCTACTGTCATTATCATCATTATAATCAGTGATAATATAAATTGAGAATCACCTTTTGCAGACACTGGGTTAGTTTGCCTCGATCTGATGAAGACCGATGAAGATCTTGAAAGGTCGGTTCCAGTCCTTTGTAAAGTTACCTCTAAAACTCCATCACTTTCATCAACAACGTACTGGGGCTTCTTGAAAAATATTTTGGGCTCTGAAAAAGTAGTTAAAGCCTTGAGCAAAATTAGAAATGAACATACGTGCAGTGGCACACATCCAGACATATGTATGCAGCTTTAAAAGTGGATTGACACAGCTAATCTGGTAAAGAAAAATTTTTAAAATTTATTTTATCAAAACTTTAGCAATGCTTTTAAGCTTTGACTGACAGCATGTAAAATTCCCAAAACACAGCTCCAAGTACCACAACTCGGTTACCAAAATTAGAGGCAGATGCAACAGAAAGGGTCATGAACAAGTACAGAAAAGGGTAGCTGGTTGCAACGATGTCAAAATATCTATATCTGCCAGTTTCGCACGCAACGCCAGTTAGATTATAATTACAGTAAGAACCTAAAATTTTTGAAAGAACCTGTTTGGCTAAAACTGTCCATTTGGACCCCTTTACTTATAACCTGTTTTGAGCCTAGAATTTGAAACAGGTTCTTATTTTGAGAAAATCAATCAAACACTGATTTCTTAAACTAAATAAAATAAGCTCTACCAGTTAATGAAATGAAGACCAAACCCTGGCAATGAGACAATTAACATGCATCTAAAGTATATGATATGAAAGTGCATAAAAGATCTGAATATGCTTAGACTAGAGTAAATTACAGAAGGTTTCATGTATACAATACAAATAAATAAAACAGGCCATGCCCACCAGTAACAAACAAGATTTTTTATTTAGAAAACAAAAACCTGTTTAAGAACCTAAATAGCCTAACGTCCCAGTTAAGTACAATTTATGCCAAAACCTATTTAGGGCTAACTTGGAAAAACGCGGGTACTAAACTTCTTCTTTCATGTAACTTATCTGATGCATTTCACAATCTTAAAGCCTCGGCCAAACGTAGATGCAAGTCGATGCAAGTCGATGCAAGTCAGTGCAAGTTTTAAACATGCATTCAACTTGCTTTTCGTTTGGCCACCAACTTGCATGGACTTGCACTGACTTGCACGGACTTCCGTTGACTTGCATCGACTTTGAGCGAGCTCAATTTTTGCACACCAAATTTGAATGCAAGTCAGTGCAAGTTCTTCATCAGTGGCCAAATGAAGAAAACGTTAAACGCGAGTTTGAAGGTCAAAACTTGCAATGACTTGTAGAGACTTGCATCTACGTTTGGCCAGGGTTTAACAAAAGCTCCAGTGACTTACCGTCTTTCTTGTCCGGAGCAATAATGACTTCCGTTGTGTTGTATCTCTGTCCAATATGGCTTCCAAGGTAAGGTAACAATTCAATACGAAACATTTCTTCTTCTTCGTACAACGAATCATCGATAATGACAACTTCACATGACTTCGATATTTCACCCTGAACCAATATGAAAATGAAGGTATGCATGACATATCAAATCTCATAGGAATGAGTTCTAGCTTTAAAAAATAGAACACGATAAGTGAAGAATTAATATAAACTCATCTAGAAGAAAATGAAATTATGAAATAGATTTTACTGTCCAGTAAAATTACAATTTCAGTGAGAACTTGTGTTGACAAATAATTTACTTTAGACAAACGGCAAAAAAGAAAAGAAAATACAATAAGTAACAAAGAAATGGAAACCTTTCTTTAGCCCTTGAGGACACTGAAAAGAGGAAAGAAACGAAAAAACGCAACAACTCTTTTTCTTTTCTTTTCTCTTTATTATGTCTCCGTTCATAGTTAATTTTTAAACTCTGTAAATGTAACTGTAAATACCTATATATAGTATTAAAGAAGAATGTGCAAACTTATCAGTTTCCGAAGATCTTTCACGCCACACGCGGAGAGCAGACACTTTTAAGTCGTACGTTCAACAACATTTCCTTACTTTGTTGAATGTGACGAGGCTGCTCCTGTCCCTCGGGCGGATAATGAAGTCTGAATACGACAGAACTGATGTCGGAACTGCTCCTTGTGCCCGGCCTGAAGGGACGACGAAACATGCAACAATATTTCAAATATCTCTTTTTCCGTCAAATCCCAGGAACCCATAAAAGATTCGATGGCTTAGGCACGGGAAGCTCCCACCTATCGAAAGAACCTGCGAGCCGTGCTTATTTGATCAACAAGTCGGTCAGTTTTCGTGTTTCGTTTCGAAAGATTGGCTTTCTTTTTTGGCTTTTATGAAAAGATTTCAATTTAACTATAACTTTGTAAAAATGTATACTGCTAAATTTTCAAACATTAAAGCTTCAAGCTAGTTTTGAAACTTGAATGATTATTATATGGGTCTCAATATCTGTATTTTGGTTTTTGCAACAATCGTCATTGGCTTTAACCATATCAACTAGAGACAAGGGGGGACTCACAGATGTATATACATGTTTTACTTTTCAACATATACTCTTTTCTACAGTTTTTGTTGTTTATTGCATGTGAAACCTTCTTCAAATCAAAACAAAGCCAACACTTGGTGCCTCGTAGTTTTTATGAATGTATGCACGGGTGGAATCTTGAGGGTCAATAATGTCTCTTCACGTCATGTCACGTGATGTTACGTCACAACAATTTACCTGACTTTAGCAAGCTTTCAGTAACACAGAGCACCTTCAGCGCCTTCCCAGGATCCCCCTTTCTTCTCAGCAACACTGTCGCCTTCCCTTCCTTCTCCTCAACCACATACTGAGCCTGCGCAATCTCGACCACAGGTACTGCAACGAAAAGACAATAATAAAACAGTTGCAAGCCGAAAAGCTATTGAGGGGTCGATTCCACTCCCTCCCATTACTCATAAATTTGTCTGCAATGAGGAAGCGAATACTCACAATCTTCCGAGTCTGTAATTGTTACCATGGCGACAGCTGGTTCGCCAATGACAGCCATTCTTGGCGAAGCTAAAGTTAACCTAAATGATTCATTTCCTTCGTACTTATGATCGTCTTTGATGTGAATTTTAACCACTGCACGATCCTGCCCCGCGCTAAACTGCACATGCGTGTTTGAAGGTTGTACAAAGTCTTCTTCCGTTGAAGCACTGACACCCTCGACGAGAACTCTCACAAACGAATTATCTCCCAGGAATCCACTTCTTATAACAGTAACCACCATAATCCCGTCCTCTTCATTGGCATTGTATTGATTTGTTTCAAAAGTCACCCAGCACCATGTCAACGAGAAGTATTGATTGGGCAACGCATTTCCGCCGGAATCTACGACACTAAAAACAAACGCGTCGGAAGTAGCGGCCATACCTGACTGGAGAATGTAACGCAAAGAGCCAACTTGAAGTTCGGCCTGAGTGAAGTTGGTAACGCTTTTGGCAGACGATACATCGGGAACACGGGCCAAGAAACCGTTCAACGGCGGTGACGTTACGATGAAGCGCAGGCTTGCGTCATCACTATCACTATCGTCTGCCTTTAGGGAATTACCGCTGATCACAAACCCAAGTCTGCCGTCTGACAAAACTTGTAGGTCAGTTGTGCCTTTGTTGACGATAATTTGAGGAATTCGGTTGTCTACCGGTTTGATAATGATGTCCATTTTACATGGTTTTCTAGTAAAATTCTGCGTATCAGGGAAAACATAAAAAGAAGTGTGCACTCCATCTTCAACTGTAAAATAAGCGCTGTCTTGAGTAGTATCAGTGCCATCATGAGAATAAGAAACTAGATTATTATTTAGATCTTGTTGTGAAAATGATTGGACTGGAAGGCCGCTCTTCAAGAAATGGCCGTGCAGGGGCATGGGCACGATTCTAAACACAAGGTTCTCCGGGCGTGTGTCTTGGTCCTCACCACGAATTTCAAAAGGAGTCAACAGCCGACTTTCCCCCTCCCTCACAGTTACTCTATAGCAAAACAAAACTGGCTTTCTGTTATTAATATCAAGTAGTGTGACTAGGAAATTCCGAAAAACTTTACTCCAGCCATCTGTTAACTCAAAGTCAAAACTATCGACGCGGCTCTCGTCCCTCGCTGTGTGAACATAAACAATTTTGTTACCAGCTAACTCTAACTGGGTGAAATTTTTAATCGGCACCTCGGGCCTGTCAGAGTTCTCAAGCCGTCCTTTCCTCGGAGCTCTGATAACTTTGTACAGCAGCTTCTGGTTTGCAGTATCTGGGTCACTCGCTGTCAGTAATTGTGTTGTTAGGACAACTCGGCTTCCTTGTCTTAAACGAACACCTTTGCTGATAACTGTCGGAGGATCCTGGTCAAAACCTTCTATAAAAATGTGGAACAATTGATTAAGAAGCACATTCTTCCCGTCCGTTACGTCAAATTGAATTTCATCTCTCTGCTTGATAACCATAGGATTCTGCGTGTACAGAACTTTCCTGGCATCAAGGTCCCGCTGAGTAAAACGGCCCCACACGCTTAAGTTTTTTAGGTTTCCATCGGCCATAAGGAGCTGAAGAAACCCAGCTTTTGGGGGAACGCGAACTATGAAAGTTAAGTTTACGTCTGGTGAATCAATATCGGTGGCTTTGAGCAACTGTGATGTGATAAGTTTGGTTTCTCCTACTGTGGACAGCTGAAGCCCAACGTTTGTTCGTAGCCTCGGCTCCTCGTCATCAACGGGAAGAACTTTCACCAAAACTTCCCGTGATACATTATGAACGCCATCGGTAACCAACACAGTGAAAGCATCACTTGTCGACTCCGAACCGTCATGATGGTAGACAATCGCCATTGATTTGCGAATCTGCGTAAGAGTAAATCTCTGTACAGCGGCGTAACTATTCTCCATCCGCCTGTCAACGATGATGCCATGTTTAGGAGGGTTAATGACGTGAAAATGCAGCTCATCGGGAGGAAAATCTCCATCGACTGCATTAAGTAAAGTAACATCAATAAGGAGCTCTCCTCCCTCGCGGACCACAAATTCACGCGTGTAAACACGCGGGGCCTCGTCATTCTGCGGGATTATACGGACATTAAACAGAAATCTAGGTGATATATTTGTACCATCAGAGCATGAAAACGCAATCCAATCTATGCGAGGTTCGCTTCCTCGATGATTTGTCTGTGCGTACCGGATATTTCCAGCACCGATGTCCCGGACCAAGAACGAGGATATCCGTTTGCCAACGTTACTTTTCTCAGACCCGGGTGAGGGAGATATGTTCTCCAGAAACCCCACGGAGGGCTGGACATCGACCGTACATAAAATGTCTGTTTCATGGGTGTCAGGATCGGTGACGGTGAAGTGTTGAGAAGAAAGTGTAGCCCTTCCGCCTTCGTCCACCGACAACGGACGCCGAATTTCAACCACTGGTGGTTGGCTGTCTACGGGTAGGATTCTGGCAGTTACTTCCACTCCTGTAGAAATAGAAAAGCGAAATGTAAACGAACAAACAAGTAGGAAAGTTGGGAAAGGGACGTGAAAAAATAAATTAACTTAGTTAAAAGTATAGTATTCAAAGATAGAAACGGACAGACTAGCTTTTCTCTACGTTTGGCAAAACATGCAGTTGTGGAACTTGCTTTACTTTACTTTACTTTATTTATTTATTTTATTTCATACAGTTACTGCAAAATCCTTACCCGCAGTTAGCATAGCT
>JAOBYE010729608.1:0-10046 GCA_025403585.1 Parazoanthus swiftii | reverse complement strand
AAACGGCAATGTCGCCAACGTCCTTTATGTTTGTATCAACAAACGTTCGCAATAATGTTTGTGTTCTAATCGGCTAAATCTTCGTGGAAGACAATCTCATTACGTTCTTCTTCGAAAATGTCGGCTCTAGATCCGCGAATGGGTCGTTCTCATCTAAAGGGAGCACCTTGTCCCAGCGCAGCGTTGGCTCGACGCAAATAAACGCCGGGACCTCGAACAAACGCCGCCGGAGTTTATTTTAAAATTTAGCAGTTTTGACCCGGCGTTTAAACGAGGCCGGTGTTTAATCGGGGTCCGGCGTTTAATCGAGAAAACTGAAAATACGGTATTAGGACCACCATATTAATAACCGCGGAGTTGTGTCAAGTCCTGATATGAACCCATTGGCATGGGTCAAGTTTTGGTGTGGATATGGCCAATAGACTCAGTATATGTTTTGTTAGTTGGGTATGGCTGTAGTTATGGATATATGGATAAATATGCACGTATGTTATATGATCATATGTATATGGGCACGCTAAGTATATATGACTTTGGGCCCGTATGGTATGACTGTGATAATGGCGTATAGGTATTGATTTGGGTATGGGTGTGGTTGTTAATGTGGGTTTGGGTGTTGGTATTGGTATGGGTATAGTAAAGGGGCTTAAGTATGGGTATGGTTTAGAGTTTAGACATAAAAATGGGGGCAGCTATAGGTAAAGTCCTGACATTGTAGGGGTATGGGTATGGTAAGAGTATTGGTATGGATAAGATACCAGTAGAAGCAGTGGAAGCAGGCGTAGCTCAGTTGGCTATTCCGCGGCTTTTGGAGCTGGAGGTCCCCGGAGACTCCGACGTCTGTTTCGACTTTATTCTGCTCCGTGTAGCTTTAGCTTTAAATACACCCGTAAGACGGAGCACTGACAGAGGAAGGGGGGTAAAGTGCACTTCGAGGGCCACATGTTTATCAGCTAATTTAAAACTGTCAAGTGTTACCCTCGTTAAATTAGGTCACTTTACTTTTACCCAAACCTTTTATAAGACAGACATAGAAAGGGTATTGGTAAAGGTGTGCAAATATGATTATGGGCATGAATGAAGCTATGGATACGGGAACTGATATTGATTAAGTTTTACTAAGTATGAATATGGCTATGGTTATTGTTATCCTTATGGCTCTGGAATGGTAAATCAAATAATGGTTGTTGCGATGCACACTGTGACAGTGCTGGTTCTGCACCAGTAGTCATTGTGAATTGCATGTGCTGTGGTGTTGACAGTGAAAATGTAACTTATTACAAAATTTGCCTTCCACAAAACTACACAGAAATAATAAAGTGGAGATTCTTTAGTTGGGACATAGAATGATGAAAAATGTTATTCGTTTTATCCTCCAACTTATAAAATTAGAAAGTCCAAGCTTTCAGGCTCCATTCAGAGCCCTGTGTCAAAGGAGCCTGAAAGCTTGGACTTTCTAATTTTATAAGTTGGAGGATAAAACGTACACAGAAATACCACGAAAACCTCTGCTTTTAGAAAAGCTAATTTCTGTTTATACTTTTTCTGAATTTCCAGCAGACCTTTACTCTTATAAAGCTTAACTCCTGTTTACCATGCTGCAATGTCTGGGGAAAACCTAGCTGTTAAAAGAGTAGAATCCTATTTTTGATTTAACCTGCAACAAGAATTAGTTACCATAGCAACACTTTGAAGATTCGTTTTGTGTTTTAACAATAACTCTTTTTTACTCAATCCCGATTTTTTTGCAGTTATTACTTTTTGCACAAAAAGCTAATTTTTAACTTGAGAGGAGTTTTTAAAACTAAGAACAGTTGACATGAGTTGCCAAGTGGTCGGTCAACATTTAAAGTGAATAACTTAGAGTACCTCGGATGAATGAGCACTCAAGATTTAAACTCGTAAACATATTGAATCAAAGTGTTCACGGTTTCACTGAATCTGCAAATTACAATTTCTCGCTCCGCTGAATAGATATCACGGATACTTTCAGCATGTCCCACACACATCATGAAATTATACTTAGGTACAACTACTGATCTCTAAGACCTACCTGTTCTTCTTTTTCCCGCTTTTCACTACATGCTAACGTACATCCTATCACCGTATGATGGAAAGAAACTGCTTCTATAATAATTATTTTCAGGCAAAAGAAATCTTGGACTGATAAAGTGCATGAGACAAGACTAAAGATAAAGTTAGAGACTCAGCTAATGTCGTCAGGCTGCACAAGCGAGCGCTTCTCTATTCACAGTTTTGACACCGTTGCTTCATATTGTCTATGATATTACTAACACAAGAGTAATTTCTCTCTGAAGGATTTTTGTCTCTTGTTAGCAGTTGGGTTTTTTTCGTTTGCCAGGTTTTTTCTCAATTTATATAAATGAAAATTTTCTTGTTACCTGAGTATAAGAGGGCTACAAACAAATCTTCTTTTTATTTTCCGGAAAGGGTTTATTTGTCCATTTGTTTTGCCAGGTTGTTGTATTGAGTTTATAAATAAAGCCACATGCATGACCTGTTGTTTTGAGTGCATCAACAAAATCACAGGTCAAACGTGCAATAAACCAGAGCTTCTCGAACTGCCGGACCGTTTGCCTGGCGGTCGATAAAATTCAGCTAAAGAAGTGGATTATATTTACCATCAAATCGAATACGGGTGAGTGAGCAATAACTGATATAAGCATGCATTCCATCACAGGTTTAAAGCGGACGGAAAATTTGATTTCAAGTAACTAGACTCATTCAAAATACTTTTAATAGTTTTACTGTGGATAGTAGGTCGCAATATAATTGTAAACAAAACATACGGTTTGTTCACAGTTTTCTTTAGTCCACGATTCTGATTGGTCGATCATTGACAGTCGTGTCTAAAACCGTTGGTTTTATTGTACTCTTACCAGGGAGTTCATCGAGTACAATGTTTTATTATTAAATAGCAATCCAATTATATCAATATTACCTAAGAACCGATTTGGATCATGACATAGTCATTGTTTAGCTTCACGGCCTATGGCATCATGGCTTCTGATTGGCTGGTTTAGAAATAAGCATGTTGAGCCCCATTACGTCATGTAAAATAAAATTTGTTCTCCCGTAATGCCACGTCAAGCTCAAAACGTGGATTGGCTGGCGGGATCGCGCATGTCCGCCTTGGTTTGAGTTGGAATATCGAAGTAGTTTGTGATAACATATTGAGTCAGACCGTATCTGGGTTTGGAGTCAAGTGACAACTTTTCCCTCAATTTTGTGAGCGTTGTCACAGGTTAGTTTACATCTTACTAAACACAGAAACCTTTGGGGGAATTGTTCTTGAACAAATCTCGTCTGGTAAACCTTGGCCGCTGAGAAAAAAATCCGAAAAAAATCTTGTCCTTGCTTCAGCGATCACGGATTATGGCTAGTATCGAATGGAGTCTTCCGGTCCAAGCTACTTTGGAGATTTGTCCTATGACAACTTGCTCGATGGACTAACTAGCTTCGATCCTGAAGGCTCCATTTGTGTAACCAGGCAAATGTATAGTGGAAAAGTTTCCATATGCAAAGGATATGATTTATTATGGTGTTTGTCAGGGGTACCTTGACATTGATTACAACATCCTCTGGAGCCATGAGATACTAAGCAATAACAGTAATGTTATTGGTCTGAGGACTGCTCACGGAGTTACATACAATTTATATCATCTGCCCTAATATAAGTAGACATGAGAGCCCGTTAGGATAACACGGGGTAAGGTGTATCAGTTTTGTTTCTAAGGTAAGTTACGATATTTTGACGACCTCTTCAGTAGTGACGGCCGGATGGGACACACCTTCGTTAAGGTCTTTTGCTGCAGACGAGGTCTCATAATTAAGATTAGATATATGGAGTAAGTTAACATTCCTTTACACCCAATTCGTTGCTGTTGGGCTTAGCATTTATACAGTATTTACACACGGTTTTGATTTTGTTCGAAGAACTCGCCACCACAGAGCAGCTCTGACTTTGACTTTTTAATTCCAAAGTTGGAATATAATCACGTGATATAGAAAATGTTACTTGCTTTTCTTTCTTTGGAAGGCTTTAGTGTATAGTTCAGTAACTTTGCTGTAGCCAAACCTAAAAGTGCAAAACTTTCTAGATTTTGTTTCTGAAAGCTAAATCACAGCCGTGAGAAAATACAGGTTAGTAATAATTAATGAGTTGTCAAAAGACAGGGTATCTCTGTGTTTTCATATCATTAACCTAATAATACCTTCTTATTTATCTCTTCTTGTAGGCTATGGGGTTTTTAGGAGGCTGTACGGGCCTTCTACTTATGTTTGTAGGCTCAAGTCTGCTAGGATGTTCGGTAAGTACAAAGTTTTAGTGTCTTTTCGAGATCAAGGTTGTTATTATGTTTTATTCATGCGAGACTTATTTAGTAATGGAAATATAGCAGGTTTGCCTTAGAGTTAGAGATCGAAAAACGGGGGAAAGAATGCATTCAAACATGTTTCTTACAAGAAACTTTCTTTCTGAGTTTTGTATCATCCCATACTGAAGCTTTCACGGTCGATCATTCAGTCCGCGCCAAGCTGACAAAAATATTCCTCGGTCGGTTATATACTCGATCGTGTGTATCTTAATATGGGTTTGAGACAAGACAAGGAAATCGTATCACTGGGATTTAAGCAGGCACCTTGTTCAAACTGAAATTCTATTTAACGTTATACTAAAATAATTTTCGTTTTTTACGAAAAGATTTCTGTTGCTAAAGAAAAGCACTTTCCTTACGTAAACAATTTGCTGGTAGTACCTGCAGCACCTTATCCCTCATTCCATCTCAATGCGTTCACAGACACAGAAATTTTGTTTGCCAAACATTGTATTCCTGACCTTTAAGGAAATATCCAAATGTAGCAAAATTTCCAGAAAAATCAAATCAGAAATATATTTAGCCATAATTGACCTTTAAATGAGAGTAATAATTTGCTATTTGAGTCCATGCCTGCATGCATCAATGATGCCGTGGCGACATTGAATTTGTTTGATGATTAGAACAAAAACAGCCGATAACTGTCTTCTGTGTATATCTAATCTCGCCTCGATATAAGCTAGTAACATTAAATTTCCCAAGATTACTGAAACTTAAACTACCTTGGTAACTTTAGAGCTCACTTTATTTGTTCTTGGCCTTAATGGTCAAAAGATCACTGCATACAGAATATTCATACACGAACAATGGTTTAGACAATGTCAGTTTTCGTTTCTTAACAGTGAATGCAATTCCATAAATTCTATCTTTGTAAATTCACTTTGGTAGCGCTCTTGCACAATATCTTTTCCCTAACTTGTATCCCGGTAATTTTTAGCACCATTTTAAGTACTTAGAATAGTCTTTAATTTGGTTAGAAGACTGTAAAGGCGTTGATTTGGGCCATGCGCCATTATCTATATCTGTGTTGCAGACACTGCATGAGAGAATGAAAGTTTTAAGGTTTCAACTAACTGACATTTTTCTTTTTTTAAGAGAAAACTTAATGCAACCTTGCTCTTGTTGCCAAAAAGAACCTTTTGTTTGAAGCACCTTTTGTTTAAATTTAAATGAACATTCATTTGAACCGAATTAACTCGCTTAGTTTCGTTTCACAAGAGTTTCAGAACACCCCTTTCGTGGTTTTAGTGTTTTTAACTACAAAAGTTCGAAGAGAACTTAGTACAAGATTGCTCTATGAGAAATCGCTTAATACATTGATCATTGCAACTTATTTTGAACAAAACTAGTGTCGATATATATTTACTTATTACGTTATACATTCATCGCAGCTATTTTCTTTGATTTTAGAAGTGTACTGATGAAAACACTGTTCTTCTTCGTTTTCCGAAACTTCGATTTTAGTCATTCTGTTGAGCCAAACAATTTAAATAGCAGCAGTAATTACATCGTTATCAGTACTATCTCGGTTGTATCATATTTCACTTAAGGGTTCTAACACATTTTAAAAACATGTCGTTCAACAGCAAAGAAAATTTATCAAATTTTAATGTCTTCACAAACTAAATTTAAAAAGTTTGAGAACTTTCAAGTATTTCGTTTTTGAGATAACTACGATTTAGATATTCATTTTAGATGATGTAGACTGTATCGTTTTTAGTAGGCGCGTGCCGAACGGGTAAGAAAGAATAACGATCCATTAAACGGGTGATATCAACTACCAGTTTGTTTCTCACCTGAAGAGTTTCGCTTATTTCAGAAATTCTAACTGAAATTTATTAAACAATTTGTCAATTTGGTAATGTTAGTTTGATGTCTAATTTAGAGTGAACGCTTTCGACCACAATGGCTGCACAATTCTTTTAATTATTGTTGAGCTTCTTACGAGACAACAAAGACTATTTGATTCAAAATTGATCCAAAATAGTGTCAAAACTACGTTAGGGCGTTTATAAGAAAACAAAAAACAAACATTTTACAGTGGAAACTGCTCATTTTCCTTTACTCACTAACACTTTTCAATAATTCTTGTTTCAGAATTCGCAAAGAATACTACCAGACTGGCCGAAAATCGGTGACAGAATTACGCAACCATTCCTCGATCAGTTGATGGTCAGTCAGCTGTTGGAGCAAAATCTCACCCTAGGGTTCTTTTTAAAAGGCCTAAATGGGCCCCCGGGTCCTCCGGGACCCCCTGGTCCCCCCGGTGAGCCTGGAGCAGCCGGTATTGCCGGTCCCCCTGGTCCTCCAGGACATGTGGGCGAGGATGGTGCGCCAGGAGCTACCGGCGCTCCCGGACCCCCCGGTCCTCCTGGACCTCCTGGTATGCCTGGTGAAAAGGGTGATCCCGGAGAGCAAGGAGCTCCTGGTGCTGCTGGACTTCCGGGAGCCCCCGGTCTTCCTGGTCCTCAAGGTCCGATGGGTCCCGCCGGCCCCGAACCACTTATGCCGGTACGTTCGCATTCAACTCACCTCGTTGTGTAATTATTGGTTTGCTTTTTCTAAGTACAGGACACTCTAGCAAAGATGGCTCACAAACACTGCTTCGAATACAGACACACAGCATATTTTGAAGGTTGTTAATCAAATATTGTTAGAGGATCTCAACATAATCAGCAATGGTTTATAAAAGTTATTATCGATTGCAGTTAAACAGCTTATTTTTTCATACATGGACCAATGGTTTCCTCCTTTTTAACTTGTACTCTTGTTTCTAGCCGGAGTTTCAGATTCTTTCTTTGTTTTGTGGATAAAACTTTCAAGGCTGAAACAGTAAAAAAATTGCATAAAACCAAATGTTTTCGACTTAAAAGTCAGGATGAGTTATCACCCTGATGATGACTTTTAATTCGAAAACGTTTGGTTTTTATGTAACTTTTTAACTTAACTTTTACAACCTAAGTAATGTTATCCATTTTACTTTTTAAACGAACATATGTATAAAAATTTTCTTTGTTTTGTTCAAGAAAAAATTAATCAATTTCTGATCCTTTGCAGTCAGACCTTCCGCATAAAAGCAGGTAGCAAAAATGCTAAACTTATACATTTATGTTTGAATTTTCAGAACTTTACTGTTATCTGCGAAGGAGAGAAAGGATGGCTTCAGTGTAAGCAGTACGAGCTTATCAAGGTTACTCGCACATTCTGGGGTCGTGATGATCACGTGACTTGTCCAAAGGTACCCGCTGGCCTGTCTGCCGACCGTCTTTGTGAAACGAACGCGGATAATTCCGTTCAGAAGGTTAATGGACAATGTAAGAACGAGCAAGCGTGCGAGGTTGTAGCCTCAAATATTTTCTTCGACGACAACAGCTGTGGAAATGTTTACAAGTATCTCAAGGTTTGGTATGAGTGCATTCCGGACGAAGCAAACGCGGTTGATGTGCTAAAAGAAGGTGGAAAACGAAGACGCCGAAAGAGGAAGAGGTCAACAAAAGAAAAAAGATCCAGCCATGCAGAATAAAAAACAACAGACGGGACTCACACGAACGACAGAATTAATTTTAATTCTGACTTAAGTAGGGACTCACATTTGCTTTCAAAATTGCCATTTGCTTTGTCTTCGGCGATGTTACTAACCGTTTGCTTCGTTCAGTAAGCAAATTCACTTCAAGAGTGCCAGACTAGTCGTGTCAACCGACTCTGTTTGTGTTGATATGTATGTATATTGAAAATTTTGTCTTCATTTCATACGATAAACAACAAGCGATGTACTGAAAAAGTATTTTATTTGATCCAAGTCATTAGAGATTTGATTTTAGAGCGGAAGGACAGTGTCCAACGATCTAGATAAAAAGTTTGTTGTCCATTAGTTGCCCATTCGTGCCCCTCTGTAAAATACATATTTTCGGGAGCTAATTGACAACGAAGCTGTACAAATTCTTGACAAATGTACTTCTGTGTCGGTAAGTTTGTGCTAAAATAAAGGAAAATAATAAAACTTTGTCTGGACAGCAATTATCTTTAGTGTGTTAGAAATAAAGTACTTATGCAGTACTGATATTATACATTGTATATCTTGTTCTTCCCAGGTCAGCGGTTAATCTTCTGATATATGTTTGACATTATCTTCTGTTTTTTCTGTTTCTCTTAAACTTTGTAAACCTAACAAATGTTATTTTTGTTATAGATTTCTTAAAACGTCACGATAGCTCGTTTTCCTTCCTGGTATTTGAAATAAAGTACTGTTTTTCTAAATACCGTGAAATTTCAATTATACTCAATACTCCTTTAACAAGCAACTCGAGAACTCAAGCAATCGAGAAGAAACTGAAGCATGACGAAAGACGCCGTAAAAAAACTAACGTAAAGTAATTCTGCAGTTTTTCTAACATGTCGTTATTCTCTGTTGACGAGGTTTTGTTGACGGTGAGGATAAGCGGAAAGGAAATAGAGAATTAAGGCAAGGTTATACGAATACATGTACGGATAATTGTTCATGTTGATATCTATCAAATAGGTGTGAGAGATCAGTATACCATTTGAGCAGTATACTAAAAAAAAACTTTAAATCTGTGGCAATAATATAATTATATACCAAACAAATTTTGATATAGAACACGTTGGCTTAAAATAGTCACCGATTTAGACTTACGAACTCTGACCAGACTGTATCTCCTCGAACGAGGAATTATTATTATTTAAGAGAGAACTGTCATTCAGCGATGCTGCCAAACTTTGTATATTACAAACATTACGGTAGAATAACTTAACTTTGTATATTCAAGTGCATGTTTAAAGCATTAAAGTTTAAATGTTGGGAAGAAAGTCTATCGGTATTTTTGTTTTTGTTCTTCTTTCACAATGAAAGGAATCGTGCATGCAAGGAAATCAAACTGCACGTTTTAGAAACGCACATTAGTTGTTGATTTTAGAACGAACAGAACACAGGGAAAAACAAAGCAAGTAGGTTAACTGTTTTCCGTTTAAGTAAAAAAATTAAACCAGTCACAAACGTTTAATTAGAACCATAAGATATTTTTACTAAGTATACAGATATCAGAACGTAAAAAGAAAGCTCACTGAAAATCACAATCGATAAGGAGGGAGAATATATACAAACACATTAATTAACCCGGGGTCTGGAACATTGCAAGGGTGCGGCCGATCACTAAAATACACGCTTCTTCCAAGCGTTAATTGGCTTTGCGCGCATTTGTTATCGTATGTTCAAGCTTCGCGCGCACTTCTAACACTTGATGATACGCACACTGGAAACTATAGCCCCCCCCCCCAGCCCCCCTCCCCACCAACTTGGTGAATATGTCACACAGGATAAAAACTGGTCACTAGGCCACTAGGAAAATGCTCACTAAAAAGGCTACTTAATCGAGGTCGTTAGGTTTTCATCGCACACAGGCTCGTTCAAGATTCTAACCAACTTATTCTAACTCAAGAGAAACGTTTGAAAATATTACTTCGGAAATAATATCAATCCAAATGCATTTTAATCCAAATGCACAAAAACCGATCCGAGCCCCTAAAACCTGAAACTGGAAATTGTGTTCCGACAATTCAAGCAAGTACAGAAGCACTAAAAAAGGAGAAATGCAAAACGTCTTAATTTTGCGGAGAGAAAAATTTAAGAGC
>JAOBYE010729597.1:0-10046 GCA_025403585.1 Parazoanthus swiftii | reverse complement strand
CTCGTTCGTGTTTAGCTACAAGCCACTCGTGAATAAAATCCCGTACGTCGCACTTTCTATGAAGTAAACTATATATACGTGTACAAAAAGACTCATGTATTTACCGATGTACTGCTTTTTCGCGACATCCTACTGCCGCGCCGTAACTTTGCGTGTATAAGTCGACCAATGGTACCAAAAAGTTGTCACCAAAAGTCGACCCTGACTTAGACATGAAAGAAACAGGAATTTTTTGCAGTATAGCACCTAAAACAACATAGAAGCGCTGAAATTTAAAGATCAAGTCTCCAAAGTATTTCACAGACTGGTATTTGCAAATATAAACAAAATCTTGTGCCACTAACGTTGTACCCAAACGAACGACTTCAACTTGTAAATAACCACTGCGACTATGTGCACTGTTTGTGTGTGTCATATTTCTTCTTTAATTTGATTTCTGTCGGGTTGTCTTCATTCTTTAGCTGGATCATGTCAAAATTGGGGGTCGAATTATACATGCAAATTTGGAAAATTCCCAGTTTTGGCTCCAAACTCAAACATGCACGCTTTCGGCTTGAACTGACCACAAAACGTGCACTCTAGAAATAAGAAATGATCTAGAAGAAAAACGGACCAATTAATGCGCACCAAGCACTCACTGGCACAAAAACCCACCAATCAAAAGACACCACCGTGTGCACTCAGTACGGTGTCTGCAAAATGTGACTGAGTACGACTGATCATGTGACCAGCTTAGCGGAATAAATACAATCTTGCGACCTTACTACGAAATATTTTACCCCAGGAATTAACTTTTAGTCTTTTGGCTGCCTATTTTAACTTTTGAAAGATAGGAAATTCGAAGAAATTGCTGGAATATATAAAAAAGGAATTTTGCTAATAGAAAAAAATTATTTTTTCAGAAAAAATGAAAAAAGTAGGACACTTGACATCCTGTAGTTATGATACACTTCTACCACAGAGATTCGAAGAAATACCATCGCTAGAACAAAGATATACAATAAAACAACTATAGCACAGCTTGACTGCTTGTTCGGTTGTTTCAACAGCATAACGCATCCTGATTGGAAGACCATACTCCAAAATCAGCCCTCAAAAACCCAAGGCTAGCCTAATTTATATACATAAGTTATTTTTTAGAAAACGTCAACACCTGCAAACGGTACAAGACGAAGCACGAAAAGAATAACGGGAATTTTCATTGTCTAACGGCTGTTGAAAAATGCTAAAGATCACCACCATTCGATTGAAGAACAAACTGACAATGAGTTCTCAGCATGTTTTCAGAGCCTTACGTCTTTCTCGGGTATCAACCATAATAAGTTTTTGAAGACGCTGTTTGAAACTGAGAGCCATTGCCTTTAACGCCAAGTGAGACATAAGTTATGAACCGATGAAAACAATCGTTAGGGTTAACGTTAGGATTACGGTTAGGGTTACGTTAGGGTTAACGTTAGGGTTACGTTAGGGTAAGGGGTTAAGTCTAGGGTTGCGTTTTCGCCCACAATTTACACTATGGTTTTCGACTCATTGACTAATTAGCGTAAGAGTTAGGATACTGTTCACGTGCTTAAATTTTCTAATGACCAGTGAATGTGTTTGTAACACTGGTAATATCCTGAATCGCACAACTGAAAAAATAAAGTTTTTGGAACTCGATTCATTGACTCATGACTCACTGGCGATAAAAACTATAAACTATGAAAACAACGAAACCCCAGAACTCTCAGGACCTTCTTGTTTCATTGTCTGTTGTTTTGCAGTAGGCGCAGGGTAACTCGAGAATTTTCTAATCTTACGAAGGTGCAAGATATTGTCTACCTTAAAGGTTTATTTGTAACCAGGATGCTTTGCGAAAATTTTTCCCATTGTTAACATCTTGTCAACACTGTAGTGTAGCCAACATTAAACTTTACACTCTCATTTACCGGAGCAAGAAATTGAAAAAACAGTGTAGTCTATTTCGAGATATTTAGAAGTCAAGCGAGCTTCGTTCTTAATTTGATCAGTTCGAAAAAATTTAATTACACAATCATGGAATTGTGGTTTGTAACGTGTCTTAAATGTTGGACGAATTAAACAATAAATATTGATGTTATGATATAAAATCCTTGCAACACTAACTAAGATAGCAAAGTTTTGCAGCACCTCACTGAAGCCTTCCTTACACTAGCGACGAGAGAAGCAAAAGCGGAGACGGAAAGAGCGCTTCGTTTGAAATAAGCCAAGAAACTTAGACGGAAGCATAGACGGAAGGAACGAAAGGCTTCTTTTGTCTTCTGTTTCCGTTTCTGCTTCTGTCGCTTCTGCCCCAGTGTAAGTAAAAAAGACGGAAGCAAAAGGAGAAACATTTTCTATAATGCAACATTCTTCTGCTTCTGTCGTTACTTCTGCATCTGACTCCGTTGCTGCTATAAGCAAGGCTTAATTTCCGTACGAAAGTCTTTGTACCTACGAGGTTGAGCCTACCTTAAGATATAGGGCAGGAAATCACTCCAGACTGAATTAGAATAGTAATTAAAAGAAAAATAGCATACAGCATGAACATCAGGCCTCCAAGCAGCTTGGACATCTGCCACTTTGAGCACGCGATGCACGCGATGACGGCTATCAACATGATGAAGAGAAGCGCGACAGAGCAGAACAACTTGTCCTTGTCGACACTAACAGCTTTTCCGCTGTTAATAGCACTATAAATGATCCACGGGAGCGGCAGCCTGCAACCAAGTTACAATTAGAGTCAACGAGTCCTGAAGGTTTCTTATCTTATTGGAGAGGGTGTCAGGTGTTAAAATCTTGTAGGGGAACCTATTTCCTATTGTTCTATGCACCTCGTGCTCCACACTAAATCCAGAAACAAATATTGAAATAAACATTTTGTTCCAAATTGGTGGTCCGGTATCACGTGTACATGTGTTCTACTACTGTTTTGGATGGAGAAACATAATAGAAACTCGTTGTAGTCCAACATTAACAACGACACTTGAGATTTAGGCAGTTAAGAATAACAGCAATTTTCTATTTATTACTCTTACTACTTTTACTATCAATAGTAGTAGTAGTAATAGTAGTAGTAGTAGTAGCAGCAGTAGTAGTAGTAGCAGTAGCAGTAGTAGTAGCAGCAGCAGCAGCAGTAGTAGTAATAGTAATAACTTTATTGTGTCATTGCTTCTATTATTACTTTTACTTTCTGAATTTTGGATTTGGGAGTTTAGGGCGGTTTAGGGTGGATTAGGGCGGTTTAGGGCGGTTTAGGGCGGTTTAGGGTAGTTTAGGGCGGTTTAGGGCGGTTTAGGGTGGTTTAGGGCGGTTTAGGGTGATTTTGGATTCGTTTAATCTGAGCTTGAGCTCTTACCCTACTGTGATGTCGAACATGTTGCTTCCAATGGAGCTGGAGACGGCCATGTCCCCAAAACCTTTCCTGGCCACCAACACGCTAGTGATCAGGTCCGGTATGCTGGTCCCCGCGGCTATGAACGTCAACCCCATCATCTGTAAGGCATTCGACAAACTTGAATTTGATGCCAATAAATCGTTTCTCAAAAATATATAGCAAAACAGCACGAAAGGTGAGCCTAAAAATCGTTCCAGAAGGCCAATCCGCCATGGTTTTTACAATGGCACGAAAGCTTTCTGGTATAGTGTAAATGAGGCCTACATATCAACTGTTCAGCGGTTCCTTTAGAAAGCAATGGCATCTAAATGGCTTTTCTACCAATCACATGATGAAGACCGTATGTTGCCATTGAATGGGCTTCTCAACAGCCAGGATGAACAAATCTGAAGTGGACGTTTTGCTAACCAAAGAGTGCTACAATTGAATGAGATTCCTAATAGCCAATCACTGAATTGTGAGTTTAAAGTGGACTTTACCAACCACAACGTGTTACTGTTGAATAAGTTTCCTAACATCCATTCAGAAAAGTAAAATGTCTCACGGCACTACTGCCAAAATAATTTAATGAAATCTTGAAACTAGTTTTTGACATCAGTTTGTGATTTGACAACAACTGAAATAACGATTTCCTTGTGTGTATATTTCCAAAAAACAATTTACAAAAGGCAGTGATGACTTAACGTTGACTAAAGAGTTTTTATCATATAGTTGATCCATAAAAATCTTTCTGGCATAGAAAACGTTAACTCCAAGCCCTACAACTCTTTTCATTGGTTCGCTACCTTCGTGGTTCTTCGTAGTTCTGAAGATTGCACTGCTGTTTCGTGATTTATATCGCGTAACTTCTCCACTCACTGATTCAGTGCTCGGCAAAAGACGTTAAAAATGCAAAAATAACTTCTATTATAATAATCAAGCACAAGTCGTCCTCAAAAGTTGAAAAAATGGTAATTTCCAAAGGCGGAGCCAGAATTTCTGGAAAGGGAGGGGGGCTGGAAAAAGACAATTTTTCAGTGCTTTTCTTAAAAAACGTTTCCAAAACAATTACTGACAAAAGGAGGGTGAAGGCTTCCATCGGCCCTTCCCCTTAACCCGCGCTTGATTTCGAGGACGATTTGAAAGTGATTACAGATATGAGGGCAGAAGAAATATTTTGTGTTCACCCCCAAGAAAAATTATTCTAGTAAGAATCCTTTGTATCAACACTAAACTAAAGCAAAAACTGACGATACATCTCCTCGCAATGAAATGCGTCTTGCGGACAATTCTGACAGTGCTATGGAAGCACAGCTAAGCTAAACAGTACATATAGACAACTTTCATAATACGCCCCAGTGGCCATAAACAAAACCCCGGCCTGGTCGAAGTTTAAACTTTGGGCGACCTTCTTTCGCCACACCGCCCGTGGACAGGGACGTTAAGCCGTTGGTCTGGTCTCGCGACGTTCTATCGGGGGACTTAAAAGAACCCACACACTTGTCGATAGGAGTAGGCTAATGCCGGTGTTGTGGACTGTCGCCTGTTACCCTACAAAGGGCCTGCTGTATTTGGGGAAACCTGTATCAATGTTCGTCTCCCTTCGGGGAAAAAGCTAACAAAATATAATATAATAGAAAATATACAAAAACTCGAGGTCAAGTTTCAAGTTGTCATACATAAGTTGTATATCAGCCTTTCTTGCCTAAACTGAAAGTTTTTGCTCATGATTTTAGGGGCGTATTATGAAAGTGGTCGATAGAAGCGTTAGAGAATGTACCTGAGTTGGTATGTCTAATGTTTCTCCGACTAATTTGGCCCACCAGACCATGAGATAGGAGAAGCAAGCAATCCACATAATACTCCATAAAAATGTCCACGGGTACCAGTTCTTCCTATCCTGCAGATTCATAGTTTGCAAATCGGGATTAATTAATGATCTCTGAATGTACTATCGACAAAAGGAGTTTGAGTGAAGCTAAGGCCTAGGTCAAACGCCATATTTCAGGTAGCTACTCCATGTTATACTAAGTGTATTGTCTTCTTAGCTCATTTGCTATTAATTTCGTTGAATTGAAGTTCTCAGCCTTGTCAGGCAAGGGCCGCCGACTTGAAATTAAATTTACTCCATATTGGCACTCATTAAAAGCTGCTATTTTTTGGAGTCTTTTTTCATCTTTATTTCTTTAGCTGGCTTTACTGTCTTTCTTGCTTGGAGTTGGTGATATTTAAGGACTTTCAAGGACCTCGCCCGATTTTCAAGGCCGTTCAAGGCCACTCGGGAATCTTTCTTACAAATTCAAGGACTTACCAGGATTTTCAAGGACCGTGGAAACACTGCTGGTAACATTCTTGCATTTTAGGGTTATCCTTTTTAATGATCAAGTTTGACTGAAGTACAGCGTTTGACCTATATCCTAACACTTAGCGGATTTAAGCATTCCTAAGCACAAGCACTTGAACAGGTGCAAAACAAAAGAACTGTGCAAAGACTTCAGCAGAGAACTGTTTAGGTTTTTATGAGAAATAATAACGGATCTCTCTTTATAATCTCTCCCTCTCCGACTAACGCTACCTCAAAACAGGGAAAATGTTCGAGGTGTATTAGAAAAAATGCCGAGTATAATGTAATGGTCAACAGGTTTAAAAACATTTGCGTAGTATTCTATTTCATCTACATCAGATTCACCTAATGTTTCAAACAACTTTACCGCATCTGGCATCATCTTCTAAATAGATAATCATAATCACAAATCACAACCACAATCACAAACGCAAACAAAACCACAATCACAATCGTACTTTTTAAATCGTGATTAATGACACTAATTTAGTTACTAATAAACTGGCGGCAATTAACTCGATTGGAGTCAAAATCTAGGTCCAATCAAATTACCTCTCTTCTGACATCTAAACAAGTGTAATACATCGGAATTAATAGAGGTGCCTTGATGACGTAAAAAAGTTGATTTTTCCATCCCTCTGGCCAGCTGAGATCGATTGGCTCATCATCATCAAACATGTCCTTTAAAACAAGCATAAATTGGTTTAAGCGCACGCAACTAAATGCCAAGTTACCGGTGTGAAGACGGATGCAGTTAGGGGTGGGGTTGGGTCAGAATCTACCAACGAAGTGCTGATTAAATGAATGACAATAATTGTAATGGTGACCAAAACAGAAAAGCAATTAAGAAGGTGATGGTGGATATAGTGACATTGAAATGGATGATAACCGTTGCTGTGATAGGTGTAATGATGCAAATGGTGTGAGTGACAATGGTGAAGGCAGTTGTAAGGGTGGTGAGAATTGTGAAAATGGTGATGTTGATAGCAATACTAGTGATGGTGGTAGTAAAGCTGATGATGGTTGTGATGGCGGTGGTGATAGTGGAGGTGGTGATCAGGATGGCAATTATGACAATGATGATGATTATGTGGTGGTGATAAATGTTGGTAATGCTGACAAAGGTGGAGGTGGTGGCGATAATGATAGTGGTGGTGTTGATATTTACGGTTAGGATAGTGCTGGTAATCAAGGTGGTGGTGACTAAAATTGCAATGAGAGTGATTATGTGGTAATAATGATGGTGATGTTGATAGTGGTGGCGGTGGCGATGATGATGACATTGATGGTGATGATGACAGTGGTGGTAATCAAGGCGTTAGTGATTAAAATGGCAAAGCTGGCGTTTATGTGGTGGTCATGTTATAATTTTTTGTTAATGACCAAATGCTTTAAGCAAGTCGTAACTGATTTGTATTTTGGTTTCTTTATGCGGATCTTCGTTTACGGTCTTCGTTTCCAGCGTCTTCGGTCTTCCGTTTCCAGGCCTTCGTTTTCTAGAAACCCGTTAGCAAACCTCAGTAGATGTCAATGTGTCAGAGATCTAGCACTGATATTATCTGTCTTAACTGCTGTTGTGCCCCTTTCAAAGCCAAGGTGTGAAACAGAAAAGAAAATTTCGGTGCACTGTGCAAAGTCGAAGTGGCCTTAACAGTGCAAACGATTGGATGCTCACCAATACCTCCTCATTGTCGTCAGCGACAAGATACTGCTGTGACCCAACAGAAGTTGTGATAAATGTCTGTGACTTCCTCGACGGAGTTGAAACGCTGCTAAGTCTGTCATTATCAGTAACAACCCCTGGGGGTGGAGAGTCCGCGCTTTCTGTTTGTATAATTTTAACAGCAGGAACGTTGCCGTTCACAGAATTAGAGTCTGCTGGTATCATGTTATTGTTTGAATTTCGTCTACAGTTTTTCTCAGATACAGCGTTTCCGTTGCAAACCTGTAGCTGGTCTTTGCATTGAGAAGACGCGCTCTCTTTCTTTTTTAGTGTATATTTGCTATCAGGTGACAAAAGTTGAGACTGGCGATTTTCCTGATTAGAAAAAGCAGAATTTTTTCGTTCTTTGCGAAGAATGTTCGAGTCATTAGAACTCTGAAAAGCAAAGTTGAAGTCAGAAGAACTCCTTCTACAGTTAGAATCCCCATTTGCAATAGAGGAACCTTTTAGCTCTCCATTAGGTAATGATGAAAACCGTAAATCCCTGGGGGTCATAACTGGACTCGCAAGATCCTTCACCTCAGCTCCTGGCTGACTCTTGATGTCTGGTGATGCAACCTTGCTTTCTACTTCTGTTTCCAAAGTAACCACGGCGACTTTTGACTTCAAGTGTTTTATTCTATGAGTGTGTAGCTCCTTAACTTTAATGGCTGCCGATGCTGAAAAATCATATATAGCAGGAAATTAGCAAGCTAGTAGTTACCAATTGCAAGTGAAATGCTATATGTTACCTACCAAACAAAATGCCGCATATGTGTAACAGAAAACCTATCGATTCTTTAACATTTTGGTAGATGACAGACAGTGTATCCCATTCTAAGTCAGGAATTGACAAACACTCTAATCACTTACATTCTGCGAGTGGATCCAAAGTGTGAGTCAGCAATTGCAAGGCACCATATCGAAAGCACTGAGACTCTGAAGTCTGCAACAACAGGTGCTCAACAGCCTTCTGGAATAAATAAAAAAATCACATTTCATTAAAAACATCTACAATTGTTATTAAATTGGTAGCAAACATCCTTTACTCCAAGACCAGTGGCAGATCCGGGGGGCCTTCCTAATACCTCCTTTTGAGTTCAAAACAAATATATTATGTTTTAAATTTTCTTCGCAACTTTGTAAATATGTAATGCCGAGGAGGGAGGTGAGGGCGCAATTGTCACTCATTTCCAAGTATTCCTCCAAATATTAACCATTATAGGAAAAACGCTTAAAAGTATATAATTCTGACGTGAAAACAACCTTCTACGCCCCTTCTAGGTCTATTGAGAATTTGAGGTTTCTGCTTAGCCTAGTGGTCTTTCCAATTTTTCTTTATTTGTCCTTGGCAGACCTGCATCATCTATCTATATATCAATCTTCCATTTATTTTCCTCCATCAATGAGATGATTCTTGCAAAATGGTCAGCGTGTAAATAATGATGATGAAATTGATGACGAACTATTTTATAATTATCATATACATTGAAATATACGGCTGGTAGGATATGGCAAAGCAACTATAGGGCAAAAACGCGGCGTGCATCACCGATGACACAGTCTCGCAGGATATACTGCCTAGAATTAACCACGTGGTTATACAAGTGCTGCCGGGTCTTTTTTTTTAATTGTATCGATGTATACGTTTTTCATATGCGAACTCCACGTGCTCACAGGCATTTAGTACTGCGTGATTGAAAAATAAACTCGCGAAGCTCACAAACATACGTTATCGACCTCGCGATTCGGTACTAAAGCTATCAACTTCCTGATGAACACTTCCGCAAGCAAATGCTAGGTTACTTGCCACGAGTTTTACGTAATTCTCTCTCCAACTGACTCCTGCAAGGTCGAGCGAAGGACGTGCAGAAAAGGACGCGAAACTTGATGACGTTCAGTAAGCCCACAAACCTGTTCGGTGAGTGGATCCGGACAAAGATCGACACACGCGTAAGGAGAAAAACCCTCAGCGATGACAGCAGTATGTTTCGCTGCCTCACGAACGTTTTTAAATCTATTAGCCGTATTGTCAGTCACCGGTGATACAGGCACATTTGATAACTACCTGTACCTGATAAGAAAGCCTGGTAGGAATGGCAAAACAACTACATGGCAAAAACGTGGCGTATATCAGCGGTGAAACAGTCTCGCACGATGTGGTAAATGCTTGTATAGGAAGCAGTACATTAGATAAATACATGTACAATATTTGACATATAGTCCTGGTAAGATATGGCAAAGCAACCATATCGAAAAAAGTTTGATGTGTATCACAGATGACACATATATGGATTAGTACCTATATATGATGTAAAGGCCTGGTGGGTATAGCAAAGCAACTTTATGGCAAAAGCGTGGTTTGACAGTATGACATGACGTGGTAAATACGCGGTGTCAGTCTACAGGACATGGTAAATACGTGGTGTAACAGTCTCACAAGACATGGTAAATATGTGGTGTGACAGGAAATGGTAAATACGTGGTGTGACAGTCTTACAGGACATGGTAAATACGTGGTGTGACAGTCTTACAGGACATGGTAAATATGTGGTGTGACAGTCTTACAGGACATGGTAAATACATGGTTTGACAGTCTAACAGGATATGGTAAATACATGGTTTGA
>JAOBYE010729586.1:0-10046 GCA_025403585.1 Parazoanthus swiftii | reverse complement strand
CCCAGCCAAAATTCCTGGCTACTGGCTAAGGGCCTGTATACGTGTATATATCAAGTTAACACATCACTGGAGTTCGAGAGCAGCAGAAAAAACAGCAACAGCAACACTAACAGCATTGTTTCAAACAGACTATGAAACTGAACGCGAATTCAGATTCTCATAACTGGAGAATAACAAGGTTGAAGTGCAGCAAATACGAAATTGTGCAGTTGATTACTGAATTCACTAATGTATCTTTTTTTTATGCGGCAGGTTGCATGCCGGAATATATGGCGCTATACTATGTATAAGACTTGTGTGTTTACCATTTGAAAAATCTGAATTCTTTACACTGCTAACAGTCGGCTTTATATAGCCAACCTTATACGATGAAAAACATAACATAACAACAGGACTTAACGCCAACGAAGCCACCTCGTATTGTGTTTGTTTCACAACATGTTGATCATTTACAAATCAATTCCTTCTGCAGTCAACTAGGGAAAAGGATAGTTCGTTGTATGTCCCAGGTCAGAAAGGCCTGGAGTCTAAAATCTCGATGTTGCACAGAACTCTTGCATGGCCCTACCCGCAAACATTGGAACCCATCCCCCCGGTAAACATACAATGATCGGCCCCTTAGCAAAATCAAGTGCATGTGAAATGTCACTGCTCCGGCTCTCGCGCTTCGTTTAAAAACTAGTTGCAGTTTTAAGCTCCACGCATTAATTTTCAAACATTTATAGAAATGAATGCTCCTTTGCTCGTCTCGTCCTGAAATGTGTTCTTTGCATGTTCTTAACCTTCGGTCGTTTTTTAGAAAAGAGCGCATTTAACTTGAACGTATTGTAATGTGTAACTAGTCTATGTCTTCAAGAACGCGCTAAAATGTTAAAGTCGTTATACAATAAAACTGCAGGTTCTTTGCATTGAATAAAGCCTTAAGTTAAGCAGCAAAGTTAGTTCCTTAAAATGTTTTGTTGTCTGAATTACACGAAACTTTTGTTCTTGTCTACAGACCTGTAGAATTCTTGTTTCGCTTCTCTTCTTTCCGCCCTGTGTGATAGCACCGAACATTGCTTCTCCACCGTCAAAAAAACCTGACACAGCAATGAGCAAGAGCGCTAGTTTCAGGATAGCTACTTTCATTGTTATTGAGAGTAAGAAAATTAGCCAGTGATTTGTCTTCTTTCTGCCAGCGAAAAATTGTGAAGAGTTTGTATGTGCTTGCTCATTTAAATCGGTTCCTTTCTATAATTGAAACTAGGATTAATTAAGAGTTAAGAAGCTTTAATCGCCAGAATTAAAGCAAGGGAAATCACTGTGTAATAATCTAGAGCCGGCCGAGCTGTCTCGAAAAGAAGCATGTCAAACATTTTGTCTCTATCGATTAAAGTACGGGTCTAAAATTCAAAATAAAAAACGCTTAAGAAAACAGGACCACCGGAAGAACACCCACTTAAGCCGTCTCTGGCTCCAAAGATTAACTGAGTGGGGAAGTTTTTAGCCAAGTAATAGGAAATAGGCTGTGATCGCAAGCAAAATATCTACAAGTATACAACAGTGTAAAAAGTGAAGACTCGCCGAAAACACCGAGTATTTTCCATTTTTGCTTTTTAAGAGATTCTACTTCGTACTGCAGTATACTACTGCATATGTTAAAGTTGAGGCGGTTATAGAGGCAGCATTCCATATTCTTGACCAAATATATGCATATATGCATGTGAAATAACATCGTTGGTCCCCTCAACAAGCAGTATATGCTTCTTTTAAAACATACAAAACAAATGTATGTTTTAAGTTCATCCTAATTCTTAATTCGGGATAATACTTTTTCTTTCAAGAGGGTGCTTAAATTTTTTCCCATTGTCAAAAACTGGTTCCTAATCCGGAATGCGGTCAACCGAATACACATACCCTAAAATTGTTGTTTAATTTAATTCTCACAACAAAGCAGCCTTTTCAGAAAAGTTGGAAGTCCCAAATATAAGCTGGCTTATTTTACTCAACTATTAGAATAGCCACAGACTTCAACTGGGTTTTCAGGCGCCTCTCCTAGGTCCAGTTTCAGAATCAGTTTCCCGTAAAAATCTGTAACTAGGACTGTTGTGGTTTTAGAAGAAGAAAGCAAAACGAACAAAACCTCGATCTCAAGCCTTGGCCAAACGTAAATGCATATTCGATGTTTTAACCTTCAAACTTGCGTTCGACTGGCGCCTCCTTTGACCACTGATAAATAACTTGAACTGGGGACTTGCATTCAAATTTGAGCTCGCTCAAAGTCGATGTAAATCAAAGCAAGTCCACGCAAGTTGGTGGCCAAACAAGCCGCAAGTTTAAAACTTTCACAAGCTGACTTCTGCGTTTGGCCACAGCCATGGCAGTGCGATTCAAACGAAAACAAATGACTCGAGTTAAGTTTGAAATACTATTGCTCTGAGTCTCGTTAAGATTTCGAGTCTGCCCAACCTCAGATTATTCTTGTTCTTAATTATCTAGGCGATTTTAGCCTAATTGTTCATATAAAGTTGTTCTCAGGGCCGTAGCAAGCCTTGGAAAACTGGGGGGCACTGCCAAGAGCCGAAGTTTGAAGCCTTCTAGGGGGGTCCGGGGGCATGCTCCCCCGGGAAATTTTGAAAATTAGTTTGTCTAAAAACGTGTTTCCTGGGTTTTAAACGCCATTTGAAACAAATCAGAGTGTCTAAAACTAGTAAAATATGACAAGTTTTCTCAAACTTGGAGCAATTTGCTGAGCTTGACACATTCGACACGTTTGTTGGGGAAAAAACTGGGGGGGCACGGGCCCCCCCGGCACCACCCCTTGCTACGGCCCTGGTTCTTGTAACAAAAAATGCATAAAAAGCGGGAGAGGACTGAACTTGGCATAATTCACTTAACTGAAACCCATCACAGTCAGACGCAGGGCCGTAGCAAGGGGAGGGGCAGAGGGGGGACGGTGCAAATTGCTCTAAGTCTGAGAAATTTCCTGCGACTCCCCTAGAAGGCTCGCACTTCGGCTCTTGGCGGTGCCCCCCTCCCCCTCCCAGTTTTCCAAGGCTTGCTACGGCCCTGATGCATGATTCAAAATTTTCTTTATTACTTTAAGTCACTGATAATTGGGAAGAATACAACGAGTGCAGTGTGTTTCTGAAGTAAGTTCGTACTGAATGACTGCTCCACAGCACTGGAACACCATTTGGTTTTGTAAATGCCGTGTAGTCTACAGTCCAAGTGAAAGTCAGCTGATTTCATTCTCAGAGGGATCAGGTAAGGCCGTTCCAGCATAAAAAAGCATGCAGTGGCCGAAATAAGTCTCGCTTATATACAGTGAGGGTTTCCTCCAGAGTTGTTAGAAATTATTTGTTATTCTCTTTAGGGTTAAAACGGACGGTTAATGCCTGTTGCAGACACTCCGTTTGGTCTCAGCAACATGTTCACTCATCAGTTGCTTAATCCAACGAGTATGCATGATTTGATGATGAGATTTCAACCCGTTCTCATTCTCGTTTGAGCACCAGCTCTCCTGAAAGCAGTGACTCTCATTATTGCCATCTCGAGCGCTCTCATCAACACTGAACATGTTTCGAATTTCTATATGAGAGTTGAAGAGAGTCTCACAAGTTCGTTGCGCGACAAGGACTCTTTTCCGCGCTTGACCGCGAGAACGAGAGTTCAACAAAAACTGTCATCCATATCTGGTCACTCAACTCTCATACAACTCTCATGCTCGTCTCACCCAGGCCGTTTAAAATAGAATACCTTTTATTTTATAATACAAACACTCTCTAATGTGGACAACAGACAAGTCGACTCAGAATATAAAACCTACCGGCTACCTCCTTAATAGCTTTGTCCCTGGACATCAGTTCATTTGCTCGCGGCCTTTAGCGGGAAGTAACCGATGTTTAAAGTTCCGCCCGCAAATCAGTCTCTTTTTGGTCCATTATCAGTGTTTAATTTGTGGGAAATATGATAATATCTTCTTGGCTTCTTTAATGTGTCATTGCGTGGTCTATTAGAAAGTCAATTGCAATATGAAACTGAAAATTTCAGTAGTTGGTTACTCACATGCTTCATTTTAGGAAAACCATATTTAGGCCAAATAATCTCTCATCTGCTGCGCCAAGCGTGTATTTCTGTTTCGATAAAACCCTCGTTAAGCAGTCGTTAACAATTATCAACATCTTCACGAGTAGGTGAAGTGAAAATTTACCCAATTTTTACTTAAAACATACAACTGTTTAAAACATCATGCAGTGGCGAAAACGGCTATACCAGCAGTCATTCGGCTGGGCTCTGATCGAAAGAGCGTAGGAAATAAACCTTTTTAAAAAAAATAGAATAAATTAAATAAAAGTAAATGCAATTGTAAACGCGGTAGCAAGGCGCTGATGAGAAAACCGGGATTTCTTTTATTTGGCTTTATCCTCCATTTTACTGTCACTTAACTTAAGAATCACTGATGCAATTCGACAGTAAGCTTTAATTTTAATGTAAGTAATATGACAAACTTTTTTAACAAACCATTAGTACTAATGAATTTGGAGACGTAACGGCTAAGCAAACTTGGACCGCCCATCTCAACTGACAGCTTTTAGGCAAATGAGAAGGCTTAACACATCGACTGAAACCCCCCGTGTCAGGCTTGGTCTCATCGGACGAACATTCTGCGAGTTAGAAAATAGCCCAATATATGTAAGGGCTTATTGAAGGGTTTCAGGGGTTTTTTTCTATCCAAGTACTCAAGAACCGCAAGACTTTACAAGAATTAACGGGTGATACTATTTGTTAAAGAGACCAGACATTCAGTATTTTGTACACGCTTTTTTTTACATCTAGAACTAGATAATTTTGACTGACATGACGGAGGTTCGGTGTTGTTATATTTTTAGCAAATTCAGCCTCATACTAATTTTTTCTCAAATTTATTGTTCTTATTTTTTCACATGCAGAGTAATTGTTCTACTTAAAAAAAACTTGGTTTTTATAAATCGGGAAACCGAGATTGAGCCTGAAAATATAATTCTTGGTGTTCATATAAAGTTTTTGTTTTTAAAACAAAATTAGCGAAAACAAACCCGAGTTATCCCCTAAAATTAGACAAGTTCATCGACTGTTAGCAATTTTGTTTCCCAATTCCTATTTCTAACATGTTTTTGTTCTTCATAATGTAACACACTTCCGATAACCCAAATGCTCGTTTCTAACTGGAATGAAACTCCGCGCGTTCTCATTGGTTCTTGAGCGCTTTGGATCTCTCGTATAATGCCCGCGGGCACTACGAGTTGTTAAAATGATTTAGCGCCTCACACAGGTAAAAGGGCAAACGGAACAAATTGAACGGTCCCGCGACTGAATTCAGTTCCGATGGTTCAGGCTGCTTAGCAGTCTATTTTTTCTTTGAAACTTCTCAGTAATTTGGCCCTTTAGCCACAGGACTGTTAAGCCGTCTTAGCAAGTGCCACTGCATAGTTTTCTAATTCCCGTTTCACGTAACGTGGTGCTAAACCTCACTTAATACTTGATAAGCGACTTATTAGTGGCCTAGTAAATTAGGCGAGCCAAAAACTGGATGGGCGAAGCAAAGAACTTCCGCTTACACGGTGTCGTTTTTAGAAAAAAAAGGCCTTATAATAAAATACTTACTAACTTCGAACGTGCGGTCTTTACAGGGAATATCACACTTCGGTCATTATAGCAATTTCCCATACAGACCTCTTATTCGGTTAATAGGTAGTTATTGGCCATTTCGGGTTCGAATTGTCAGTGTTTCACTGGTGGTACGGGCGTGAAAAGTTGATTGAACGAGGGCTTGGGTTTTAGTGGGGGAATGAAATAGCGGGAGTGAAAAAATTGAACTGAAGAGAAAGTTATTGAACTTGAAATGTAAGTGAAAGGTTACTAAGTCTATAACGGGAGTCTTGGACCTTGGGAGTGGTAAACTGTCCGAGAAATGGAGAGAAGAAACCGAACGTTTGACGGATTGGATAAGAGGGCCACCGCATTATGAAAGGAAAATATATATGCAGAGCGAGGCAAAAGAAAAAAGAGAAGTACTGAAGAGGGAAGGTTTAAAAATTTGGATGGTGAAGATGTGGGATAGTGTAAGGGAGCAAAGAGAGAAAGGTAAAATAAACTCTAAAAGCCACCGTTCCTCTCAAGTTATAACTGACACAAAATTTTATTTATTTGGTGGATTTCATTTGCAAATCACACTTGGTGACAGGATTTCATTCTGCGTGCAACTATTAGCAGGTACGCTCGACGTAGCCACTGAAACCTTAGACTGAAGACAAGCCACACAAGAACAAAACTGACAAACAAAACAGTTTTCCACGACGGAATATTTGTGCCGTGTTGCCTTGGTAAATGATCCAGAACTTTCACTGGTGACTGCTGGTCTTGCAAGACGGATCGACGGCGCATGCGCCCTACTTGAACGTGCTTTGGCGCCACAGGGATGTCTTCTACAACGCGGTCAATTTCTCGCTCCTGCGCAAACACGGGGTCGACCACAGTTGGAAAGGCGCTCGCTGAATGCAGCAGCCACCGCAGATAAACTCCAAGGACGCCCGTCGCCACTCCAGTGATATGGGACATACAACCATCTGTTGAGGAGAAGAAACAAAACAAATATTTTTTTTTCAGCCGAAACAAACTGATTTTAAATGAACTAAGTTAGATGAAAGAGTTTGTTTAAAAAAACAAACAGCCATAAGTACATGTACTGCATGCACTCCAGCCACCTAGAGCAATCTCTAAGATCATTTTTTTTTTCATTTTGTCAGACCAAATATCTTCATCGCCACTTAACTTCACAAGACTTGACTTTTTCCCAGAACTTTTTGTTACTTCTATTTGTATTATTATTGGGCGTAATTACTACAAGGAAGTTACAAGATTGCGATTATGTTAATTACATGATGAATCTATCAATCCTTCGGGCCTACAGCGGCTTCAGTGCATGACCTTTTCTTTCAAAGTCCTTCTGAGTGAAAACAACCCCATACACGTCTTCCGCCTGGGCTTTTTCGGAGTTCCTGGGCCTGGGGGGGAGGGGAATCAAAAGCCCCCCCCCTCCATAAATCCGAAAGTATTGACGCTATTATCATGAAACTTGGAGGTTAGAAAGAACTATAATACCTAATTAATTGCATTAGGTTACAAATCAATATGACGTCATGGTGACGTCACAAAGACATCATTTCTCTACAAAACGGTGTTTTTTAGATTTTCCTTCTAATTTTTGCACAGAAAGTACGCACAGCCAAAAACTCTTGATATAAACAGTTGATCAATGCCTCAAAATAGCAAATTTGGATTTTAGCCCATTCCAACTGTTTTTAAATTCGACATATATCTGTAGAAACGAGAAAACGGGGCGGAGGTATTTTTTCCATGCCAATTGCAGTCAACTTTGTGGATATTTTTGAAGCTATTTTAGTAGAAAGGGTCTGAATATATAAAACAAACAAAAACCGGATAGGATAAACTTAAAAAAATAAAAATACATATATATTTACGTCTTTCGCCAAGTTCTGCAATTTACACTCAAATACATGTATGTGGTACGTTATCGATGACGTCACCTTCCGACTGAAATAAATCTGAGACATCATAATTCTCAAAACAATAGTGTTCAAGGTTAACAAAATACTCGTTCCCAAGCAGCACAATCCGATTAAATCTAAAAACAAAGCAAGATTTTCAAATTACAGCAAAACATGCCGTTAAACATGCCATGGCAACATCCGACCCCATAACCTAGATTGTACCACATCACTAAACAGTCAGATAAATTCGTTGGAAAAGTCCCACGCCATGGAAGGATTATCTTAAATTCTTTGGAATCACGAGCTACTTCAAGTTGGCGCGGGCATCAAATTCCCCCCCCCCAGGCGGAATAGGGTTAAGGGTGCACAGCTGTGCATGTTTCGTTGCTACATACAACCGAGTTGTCTTTTCTCCTTATTTTTCTGAAATCAATCAAGAGCAAAATTATTGACTCACCTTTCAACTCCTTCTCTATAAGAATCTTGCGCATTGTCATTTTACTCATAAGTTTCCTTGAAAGGGTGAAAAACAAAGTCAAGCACTTTGATACAACGCACAAGGTATAATAAGGCTTGAGTTTGTCCAGTCTCTCATTCTTGTAAACCAAAAGACCCAGATCTTCACAAAAGTTTCAATCTGATCAGTTGCCAAGTACATGTAAATGGGTTTTAACATTGTTTTCATTTTTCATCGCTCCGAATTCGAAGTTTGTTTTGGGCTGTTGTCCCTTAACCATACATGACAGATTAACCAATAGCACATTCAGAAGACAAAATAAAGTAACCAATCTGTTAAAAATGTACATTTAGTAGTAGTTACATGTAAACAACTCCGTCCCAACTGGTGCAACTGTAGTTCTCATTAAAAGATGATTTAGTTAAATTAATTGAAGACAGGTCATCCAGGTGGCTGAGTAAATAGTTAGCTGGCATTATTAAAGAAATTTTGTAAATGTATTTTTTTAACATTTTTTTATTTCAATTTTGTTGTCTCAATTTGTTCTCTATATTTCATTATGTTCCCTATTTCATGAGATTGTCAGTGAACAGAATGGCCACAGATTGACAAAAGGATCGTGAACACAACAAGACAAAAAACAGGTAAGTAAACATATAATTTACTGTTTATTTATTGTATTTATGTGAATATTTGTATCAACAGCGATTTCCATACCAAGCCTCTGAAATTCCAAACTATTTTCTATGCTATCTACATGTTTAGAGTGACATATTCAGAGCTTGGATCACCTGTGATTCAGAAAATGTGCTTAGACTAAAAGGGTGAAAACTTTATGACTTACAGTAATTTGCACTATTTACTAAAGAAATATTATAATTATACATGTAACTTACTTGTTTAATTATAGGAATAAAATATTGCATTCACATGTTGTGTTCCCAAGACTTACCTTGATACTCTCATATCCTCACGGTTATCCCCTTTACTTCGCATCATCTCCAACTCCTCATCAACAACTTTCTGAAGCCTTCTATTCTTGAGTTCCTCAACACTGCCAAAACACCCTTTGTCCATCTGCCAACTTAGAATATCATCTAGTCTCTTGATGGAAAGGAAGTCTGAGAAGCCCATTGTGGCACACACCATGGCTTGTTCCATGTACAAATCCCGGTCCTCTGCATTGGAGTAGAGTCCGCCGTCTTTCTTTTCAATGTGCACCATCTGAGGGTACATGGTGGCACACATGCGGCTATACACTTTACCAATACCTCCCTTAATGTTGGATTGCTTTAGCCTTTCACTAATTTCTTTCTGACACCCTGGATGAGTAAAGAGACAACTAAAAGCTGTTGAATACATCCAACATAAATCTTTTAAAAATACTTAGTTACATATGTAAGTATACTAGCCTGCATACATGTACGTGTAGTACAAGCACCAATGGCTATACATAGCTTTGTAGTTATCTGGGGGAGGGGGGACAATGACAAATTTTTAAGCAGTAATAAATTTTAGTCTGTGCCTTTTCTCTTGCATTTTTGTTCAAAAAAATTAGTGGAAACCTTTTTGCTTGGGGAGGGGGGGGCAGTTGCTCCCCATTTTCTTATAGTTTTATAGAAATATTGTTGTCACTTCAAAGTTAGTTGTTATAATATTATAATTAATTCTTACTATATATTCATGTATGTTTACTAATGCTGGGTCTCCCTTAATACAAGTTTAAGCCCATGTGCTGATGACAGTGCTGAAAACCCACTTTTAAACAATTACATAATTTTTATCTAAACTTTTTTAAATTTAAATTTTCCACGTCCTGTACTGTGTACAGTGTAGTTCCAAAAAACATCCAAAGGCATGTACAAATTTCAAGGGAAAGAGGTTCAATTTCACTAAAACAATTGCCCTAGGTGTGTGGGGAAAACTTGTACATGTACAGCATGGACATTTTCTAGAACACTTACTGCACATTCCACAACTGTCCTTCTATAAGGTTAATTTCGTTCAAGATAGTAAACTGTACAACTTACTACCCAAGCTTTCAAATCATAACTACG
>JAOBYE010729575.1:0-10047 GCA_025403585.1 Parazoanthus swiftii | reverse complement strand
TTAGCGCAATCCGAGACGGACAAGCTCAGACGAAGCAGGTTTGTCGGAGTGCGCAAGTTGCGTTTTCGGGCAAACAGCACAAACACAACCACGTTGGCAATCACTATCACCGTAGCAATTGGAACAAGTTGTAGCAGAAGTTCGTTCAGTTCTGATTCTTTATCCAAAACATGACTTTCATTTCTTTGCGAATGGTTGAATGATTCGAGTGCCATTGTTTGACGTGATGATCCGGCTTTGATGGAATAGAATTATACACTAGCAGTTTAGGAAAAACTGTCTGGACAGTTTAGTGAAAGTTTTGTACATCAGCAGCTTCCAGCTTTATCTGTCGAGAACTGCTGACCAGGAACTGAAGGTTGATAATTAGGTCGTTGCAAACAATTGACAAGTTCTTCAGTTGTTGAAACTCAGTTAACAACCTGAAACGAAATAACATCTCATTACGTTGTTGTGTTTCTGTTCCCGTTTTCGTTAGGCCAAGTTTCTTTAATATGTATGTTAAGTCGCTGAATAACAAAATTCTTCAACACGTGCAGCTAATGCAAAATAAAACCTTTCTCAATGAAAACCTAATAAAAAGATTCAAAAGCATTCCCAAAGTTCATAACGCGTTTGGCAATTGTTTGAAGTCATTAACTCGTGCTGCTGAAAACTACAGTTTTAGTCAAAAGACCGCACATGCAGGCGTATGACTAGAATTCAACCTACTGTACTGTTTACTGATAAGTTAACACATCCGATGTGCAATATTTAGGCATGACGTTTGACCGCTTGGAGCATTTTAGTCAATGACTTTGTTATTCTAAAGAAGATGAAAATGAGGCCAACATTACTCCACATGTTTGTCATATCAGGAGATACTGTTTTAACTATTACAAATGGTAAAGTTAGGTTTTCGAACATTAGATCAACTAACTAATCAAGTTTGACGATGTTATAAAGTCTAACGTTTTCGACCATAAAACTTAAGATTATCTTCAAATGATCTCATGTTCGTTTGACTATACAATTTACAAACAAGGCCAAATATAATATTTGAAAATGAACAGATAAACAGCAAAAAATCCTTTTCTCTGGAAATAGCTCTTGTAACATGAAAGCATTTCAACGTACGAGTTTCGCATAGATTCTTGTGACTGTTCAGTTTCTTACTTTCAACGTTTCACAAAAAGCGTCAGTTTCTGTGTGAAGCAGATAAAGAGCAATCGAGCATTAACTGTCGTAACGGAACAAGCAGCTGCCACAAATGCATACAGGCCAAATGAAAATCGTCCAGTCATAAAATTTCTTACCCACTTTTTACCACAACGCCACAACTGATGTTTCAGATTCTTGTTGCCTGCAAACACTAGTTCAAAGTAGAGTCGTATTTCTCATTACAAGCATGACCGAGTAACTTACTTATGATACACCACATGCAGTAACTACTCGACATACTAATACGATTCCAATTTGTTCTTTATACAACGTGCTCGCGTACGCAAATCTAAATCAAGTCGAGAGTCCCCGTGAACCCAAGCCTTTCATCCAAATATTTCAAAAGCCAAAACAACATGCTACCAAACAGTTTGACAACTTTCAAAACCTGAGAGAAACTTACCTCAATTCGCCAAGCAACACGCACATGCAGATTATAGGATAATATTGACTATTGCAGTGTATGAGCCAATTTATTTGACGAAAGAGCGCCCCCAGGTACCAATCCCTACGTTGATCAATTAAGAGTCGAAAGACTGGGGAGAGCTTCAAAAAAGACAAGAGGGGGAGGGGGTTCAGTGGGGAGGGAATTTGACTGATTACTTGGGTGTTCGGTTACATAACATGATTTTAAAACAACCAATAGAACTGAATTTGAGTTTTCCCTTAAAATTGTGTGAATAAAAAAATAAAATTCACCATTTACCTCAAGGTCTTGTGTAGCTCTTACTTCTTGAGTTGAAGCGGATTTTAGAGTCGTTTGCGCAGACTATCAGGTTTGGTTAGGCCTCACAAGAGAACACTTTCTGCGTAAACGGACGGATACATTTTCTTTGTCTAATTTCCTAGGCAACGAGCCCTTCATGAATTTTGGTCGTGATCAGCGGAAGAGCAAATAAGCAACGGACGCTAAACTGCTTCTCATGTATTCAATTTAGACGAGATTTGCTTAATCCTTACAACTTTAGTTTTAAGTTTAACACGGCTTGTTAAATGATATGACTATGAGTTTTTCATGGATAAATATGGTTAACTATGGTCAGTGAGGATTAAAGTTTGGGTCAGGGTTACGTTTGTCTCGTAGGAAAGGGATAGAGCCTACGATAAAATTTTGGTTGTTGGCAACGAATCGAGTGGTTGGTGCAGTAGTGGCAGTGCAATGTGACTGCAGTGTTTGAGATTCCAGATTCGAATCTTATCGTGCTCGCTTTCCCGGCTCCGTTTCATGCACCTTATTTTCTTCTTGAAGTTTATCAGTTTTAGCTGTCAACCGTTTTGAACCTAAAGTGATGTGACATCTTAGACAAGTTTTCTTTGACTAGTCGTCCACACAAACGCATTTGGGATGTGCCCCATATTCTTCCAGCACCGCCAGTTCTACGAAAGACGAAAACATGAAACATGCCACATTTGCCAATGTACATGAGCACACAAAACATATAACGCAGAAAATCCACTCGTGGATGGTATCGGGAGGGGATGCGGGGGGTCCCATCCCCCATGTCTTTGTGTTCACGCATACGTGAGCTGAATGCTTTGCCGTAATTCACAACGCTTTATTACTTTCTTTAGTGAATGCTTCTATGCTAAACATTTCTAGTTGCTGATTGTTTATACCATCAAAAGAATGGCTCCTGGAACTATATAGTACATTTAATTATTTATTTATTTATTTATTCATTTATTTATTTATTCATTTATTTATTTATTTACTTGTTTGCATACCTTTATCTAAGCTTACAAGTTTGTCTTACATTGTACCGATGATATACCAGATAATTCTTAGCCGTTTTCCAAATGCTCAATTGCATCAGTTCACTGTCAAAAAAATTAAACCCCGCTCTTCTACGAATCACTTGCCTCTGCCTTCTTACAATGACGACACCCAAAGAAGATCTTACGGAACCCTTCACGGTACCTTTTGTTGAATATGCAATACATGAGCGGATTTGCGGCCGGAGAAGCAAGAGATAGGAAATAAGAAACAAGAATGAGCGGTGACTGAAGCGTGAAAGCCCTGAGCGTCTCATGTAACATAAATAGATAGACGTGGAATGGTGCATAGGTGATAATGAACACCACTACTATAGCAAATGTCATGAGAGCAACCTGTCGGTTCTCCTTTGCACGTTGTTTTCTCTCTTGTGTTGGAAATGCTACAGTTGAGTTTTGCCTAACAAGTGAGAAAATGATGACTGAGTATGACACTGTTAGAATCAGAAATGGAGGAGCTACAAAACAGGCAAAATGCACGAAGATATAATTGAACTGAACTGAAGTTGTGGTTTCTTTGTCTCCCCAGTTAAACAAACATTCTGTTATGTTTCTTCTTCCTGTCTGGAGCCGCATAGCATAGAAATAGGGAGAGAAGAATGCGGCTGATACAAGCCACGATGCTGTCAAAATGGCGGAGCATGCCTTCCTGGTTATCACTTGAGAAGACATTGGGAACACGACGGCATCAAATCTATCTACGGCGATAACAACAAGAGACAGTGTAGAAACCAAGTTGGAGGTATCACCGACATATGGCACCACTTTGCAAAGCGCTTCCCCAGCTATTCCATGGACAAGCCAACGGCCTCCACTGACCAAGGAACTGATGCGATACGGCACGCCAAATATGGAGAAAAGAAGGTCGCTAGCCGCCATGTTGGCTATGAACAAGTTGACATTTGTTTTCAGTCTGCGGTCTCTGTACACAGTGAGAAGCACTACTGCGTTACCAACTAGCGAAAGCAGCAACAGACATCCATACGGTGCTACCTTTCCGACCACTGATTCGGGAGAGTTCAGGCTTTGTTCGTCTTTTTCCGAAGTGTTGATTAACGCATATGTTAAGTTTTCTTGCTTCCATTTCGTCATTGTGATATGGACATCACCTGATGGAAGTAATTATATACGTTTACCGAAAAATATATATATAAGCAGTCAAAGCCGTCACAACAGATATTTACAGCTTTTGTACTGAATGGTACATGCACCATCCAAATGTCATTCATGCTCTTACAAAGCTAATTCAAGCAAAGCATCTATATCAATATAAGATAATAACTAGAAATCAATCCCAGATTATAAAGTGCGTTCGACATAGCACATGTTAATTGATATTTTCTTCTTTGTCATTACAATGAAAACTGATAACTTTAAGATTTACTTATCCAGTTACTCCACATTTGTCAATACGGTAAGTATGAAATGGAAACAGTTTAGCATTGTAACTTTTTTTGTTATATAAAGAACATAAACGATATATAGTTTATAATTTGAAGTTGAAATACAAATCATGCAGTTTTGTTTCTTTTTGTGTTTCACCTTGAACGTTCCCTCTCTCTTGACGAAATGAAACTTGCTGCGCGATTTGAAGGTAAAAGTTGATTTCCGTTTTCAGTTTCGAGTACATAAATTACTCTGAAAAATGTTTCTTTGTTCTTTTAGCACTATTTACAAGAAAAACTAGTAAGTTTAGTGCAATCATACATTGTACAGCCATGAGACACACTAATTGTGACGATATCTGGAAGATTTTCTTGTGAAGGTACATGTATAAACTGGCTTTGCTCAATTTAAGTTCTTTTGACAATCAATATGTGAAACCCCAAGGTTCTGTCCAAACTAAACATGGTTTTTGTTGAGAAAAAGGAAGCAGAATAGATTCGCTTTCACCTCTCGTCCACACTACAATAAAAAAGAGACCTTGGTCATTTAAAAAGGAGACGTTTTTCGAAACAACTCTGAATCTTGAAGAAATATGAAAACGCCGTGCAGTCGTTTTGGTGTGAGTTCTTTGCTCTAGAAAACGGAAAGGACTTTTTGATGCAGTTTAATCACATGATCAGGTCAAATGTAATCGTTCCCAGGTGACAGGAATATATCCAGTAGAAAAAACTATCAGTTTCGTTTTGGTGTTGTCTTGCGGATCGGTGAAAACGATGCGGAAACGCAAGTTTATATGGACGCAGATCAGTTGCTACCTACAGTTTTTGGCAAAATGAAAATGGAATTTTTTTGAAAACACGTCTGATTTTCTTGGAAGTAAACTTGGTTTGAATCACAAAAATAATCTATTAGCAGAGGTATTTACGAACATATGTTGCACTAGTTGAGGGTCTCAACGAGATTGCTGTTAGCGGTTCGCAAGGGTTTCTGTTTAGATCTGAGATAGTGAATTGGGCCATCAGTTATATTAGCATACCACAACACCGGGATAACCCCCTACTATTTTCGCGAAGCGTGCGGCTTCATTTAAGTTCCGCGCAGAATAACGACAGATTAGACCAACTGCTTATCGTCCCTGTCCACGGACAGTGTTGCAAAAGACGTTTGCACAAATTTAAACCCTCTATCAATTTCTTTGTTACAAGGGCATCCAAAATAGTTACCTTCTGTGTCAGAATCCAATCTAGAAATTGCATCTAAGCATTACGAGTTATATAGAAGTACCGTGCAAACTGATGACTTCGATAAAGAATTTTTAATTTTTGTGTTGCACCTGACATGTTTTTCTTCCGCCGCTAAGAAACTTATTAACGTTCGCTTCGTCCCGAAGGCCACAAGATGGAAACAGTATACAGAACGCTTGTTCATTATTTTGACAAACGAAGTCCTTTCCATAAACAACAACTTCAGTTTAATTAGTTACGAAGCTTGGTATTCTAAAGCACGGAAGTAAGTGTATGAATGTTGCTGTTATACCCAGCTGTGGAGGACAACGCCAAATGCTTGAAGTTATGACTGTGGCTTGTTGGTTTAGTCCGCATGCATGGAAATGTGATAAAAACCAATAGCATGAAGTAACGTTAAAATACATTCGAGAAAGAAATCTGTACAGGTGCAACTGAGCTCTCGAATTGCGGTACTGGAAGCTGTTCAAGTTTTTTTAAAAGCCTGCAACTCATGAAAAATGCTTTCTTTAAAAAAGAATAAGTCACTCCATTTTCTCTACCTTGTGCAAGGTATGCTTCTGTTACAAGCGTGAGCCGGATGTTCATTCGTTGTTTTTCGAACAGACTTAAACATAAGCTTTTAAACGAAATATGTTACTCGTTACACAAGAAACACAGCTGCTTTGAACTATAAAATAAAGTTATATTGCAAGAAATTTTTGTAAGAAGTGAGCGTTTTTTAATACAGCCTACGGGTGTTTGGTTTAAATAATTATAGCACAAAAAAAATACCGGCCTCTTCCTCTCGGCCGCTGAAGATATCTTCGATAATTTTGATAGCAAATGAAATGACACTGCTGATAAATGCTGTATAAGGTCTAACAAAAAATAAAGATTGACATGTCAATAAATGGATAATTGGCTGTCGAATTTCATCATAGCTCAAGTTGGCTTAGACCGCACAGACCGCAGGAATTGACATTCGTAAATAGTGGTATGTGAAGCATCTGGCACACTAAAACGAAAAAAGTGCACTCATCAAAAGTTTCATGTATAAACACCTTAGAATATGCGAAAAAAATTAATATAACAATTACTGTACAAACCCCCTGGCTTAGCGGAAACAGAAGGCAGATTTATATTAGATTGGAAAAAACCCTGTCTCGATTTTTACGTATACATACGAGAGACGCAAAAAGGTAAAGAGAAACACAAAATGTACTTAACTAACAATAAAACGAAGTGGAAACCCGTATACACTCCATTTTTCGTAAATAACTGAGTACTCAGAGAATAAACGTAGCTTTTTTAGCCCTTCTGAGATCTCGCGTTACTCAAATTCACTTCAAATTATATGCTTCACCTGAAAAGTTAGAACAGAAACCGCCACGAAAACTATTGAGAAAAAAAAGCTATAGAAATAATAATTTGTAGTTTTCATTTTTGGAGGTGATCAAGAAACTATTTCATAATTACAAGCACTAAAAATAATTGTTGCTTTAGCAAATGAAACGAAAACGATCTTAAATAAACCTATTGCCCAGCCAGCCAGTCAGCCTGGCTCAGTGCCGACCATGTGTCATGATAAGCGCATTGTGTAATACAGCAATTGCCACGCAGTCTGCAATGTTATAAAAAAGGAGGAGCTTTTCAAGTGTTTTCACCTGCTGTTCCATCGATACCAAAGGAAACCAGCTTGACTTTGAACCGTTTTTCTAAGCACTGGCAAAGCCAGCATGTACTTTATAACAGCATTCATTAAAACTATCACCACAATCGTAGTTTCTTCCGACCGGCGTTCGAGGTGTTCCAAATACATCAACATTTGCAAAGTTGATTTATAGAAGCGTTTTCTTTGCCTTGCCTGACAGTTACTCTTGTAATTTTTGCAGTCTGAATCTTAACTAAATGCGAAATGATAAAATGAGTATATTTGTGTGCAGTTTCAAATTCCGGTTTAGCAAAAAAGCGGGACTCTACAGGATTGGCAAATCTCTTTGAATATAGAAAAGCGTCGCAGATGGTTTTAAACGATATGCTTCAAACACAACCACGGTTCTTACAAAACAAAGCTCCAAAAATAAATGACCATCCGGTAATGGCGTAGATTAAACTCGGTGAAAAGAAATCGGCAAAGTTGATCGTGCATAAAGATGCTCTTTTGGGAAGAATCTTTCCAGTACCCGGTGGATGTTTCTTAAGTTAACTACTGTCGATGACTGGATAAAATATGAGGAACAAATGCATTTCGTTTTAGATGTTGAGCATCATCAAGAGCAAACAAAAAAAGGTGTTGCAGTCTTTAAGATGTGCAACCTTACCTTACTTTACTTTACCCAAATGAGGAGGAATGCTTGCCTCACCTTTGTTAAAAGGCTAAAAGTTTGTTTTTATACGCTTGACATTAATGTTTGCTTATATGCTTGACATTAATATGTTCGTTCAGTAATTACGTGGATGAAACCTTTCTGGTGCTGAGTCTTAAATGACCTCAGGCCCGTAGGCAGGATTTTTGTTGGGGGGGTGCGAATTTTGTAAACTTGGACTCTTAAAAGCTAAATTTATGGGACAAACACACTTATGGCCGTTTTTTTTAGTCGTTTCGATTTTCGGTAGCTCTAACTGTTACGATAAGGCTATTTGGGCTTCATTATCGTCCAAATGCGGACATTTTTGCGTCCCTGCCTACGGGTCTGGACCTTAGACCAATCATATGGTACTACGAAACTTAGCATGAAATAGCCCTACAGAATGAATGAAGGAAGACCACCTATAAGAACAGCTTAGCGTGGAATATTTCAAAACAAATGCAATTGAAAAAGAACATGAAAACACTGAATACATCAAACTAACTTCCGTTTTTGCTTGTTGTAAATTTATTAATTTAGTTTGTCAGGTTTCATTAGTTACAACTGAAACTATGTTTATTTGAATGGATAGATTGTCGCTACGATGAAAAGTAAGTGAAAACAACGACAAAATAGTTATTAACGCTGCAAACAACATATTTACTGTTGTAGTTCAGTGGATAGGTAATGCGGCCATCGGTACCTCCAACCATTTTTCAACAATTTTAGAAATTGTCGCCCTTTATGTTGGCATATTTGTTTACCTTCATTAACATAATGCTCATAATGAGAACGTCGACTGGCTGTCTACTCTCTCAAGCTTCACACTGTTGTTGTAACCATTTATAAAGAGACTGCTCAAGAGTTTTAGTGCTGTCAAAACCAGATGTGGTTTGAGATAAGATTATTATAGCTGTTGTCTGCCAAAATTATAAGCGGTACCGAATAACACCACAATATCGAGACGTTCAGTACTTAAAACTGGGTATTAACTGAACGTTTGACAACAAATCATGCTAGAAAAAACCCCGGCTTTTTACAAAGAGCAAATAGATAACGCCTCAACAGTTCTGCTTATTTGTATTAAAACATGAAGGTTTGCATAAGTCGCAAAAACTTCAAAATTTTTCGTAAATGTAATCATTGCGTAGGCATTAGATATTTCGACCAACTCAAAACCTTCGTTTTAAAAAATGCTTGCAGAATAAGGAAAGACTATTTGAATTGCCATTTTGGTCACGAACTTCATGGAAAATAGTGTCACCAAAGTGCATTTTACAAAGATATTTTGGTATATCAATTTTCATGTTTTCTTCTGAAGTACTGAGAAACGAAGAAATAGTTGTTTGATAAAGAGTTATTATTTGTCTGATACGAGGCGTTAAGATGTAATCTATATGATTGCCGATTACTACCAGATGTAAACATTTCTCCTCATCAACTCTCTGTACTCTGCGCAGCCGTAAGACCTCAAACGCACCAGGTTTTAGCAGCAAACCTTAGTTTGCGCGAAGGAAAGGAGTTCGATTGTATTTTGAAACTGTTTGCACAACATTCTGATTGTTTGATGAACTGATATTAACGCCGTACAATGTCAGGTTTGGCATCATTTTAGTTTCAGTTTCAATTTCGGAAAAAAATATATTGGCCAAAGACCTGACCGTAACATTTTGAAAAATTTCTCCAAATGACTTTTACACTAATCGTCATACTAAGATTCACACCCGTACTCATGTTAATGAGCCGATGATGGCGTTAAAATGAATGCCAATGACAAATTCAGTGCCATTGCAAATGCCAATTTAATCTTATACGTACTCGAAATTGGCTGGTGTGCGTGCGCGCATGCGACGTTAGCTCAGTTAATAAGAACTCGGGCCGTTAACTTGAAGGACCCAGGTTCAATTCCCGGCTTGGTCAGGGGGCTAAATATATTTTGCTGACCTTCTTTCGCCACACCGTCCTTGGACAGGGACGTTAAGCCGTTGGTCTCCCAGATGGATGAAGAGCCACTCTGTGGAAATGCCGTCAAGGTAACGTCGTAACTTTAATTATTACTATTATTATTATTGTTATTATTATTATTATTATTATTATTATTATTATTATTATTA